>JARGYA010000435.1:0-110715 GCA_029204335.1 Mycena vulgaris
GTGCTGAGGCACCCGGGTACATGGATTCATACATACGGTTTAAGAGGGTTCGATTCGGATCTGGTCTTTGTAAAGTCGCTGCAAGTCGGAAAGCCCGCGTTATATTGTTCATTCATGGAACGAGGCTATCAGAGCTGGTAAACAAACCGTTAGCTCAAGATGAGAGTTAGGATAGATGGTTCTCGCCTGGATCCATGAAACTGTGATTTCCAGCCCCTCGGTTACCAAAGCTCGTAGCCGTGTTACCAAGTCCGAGTCCAACTGATCATGTTCGTCCCTGGAACTTACATTACAGCTTGAACGATTTGAGTTTTTTCACATCGCCGCCGCTGCGACAATACCATCTCGATTCCAGCATGTCGACCACTTCGTGTGGCAAATTCGGAATGAGCCACTGCATGCGGAGTGTTTCCAAATTCGGGAGGAATTGGGCGTCGGTCGTGAGGCGCTTGAGGAACGGTATTAGCCGATCTCCCCATGACCAATCCCAGACTGAGGTGTATAGACGTAGCTCGCTGATGAAGGTTGTCTCTTCTAGACGGATGCCGTGCAAGTTGGTCCCAGATAACATTCGCAAGTTGCAGCCTGATTGTGAGCATTTCCAAGACCGACGATGTTTCAATTCTGACCAGCAAGAGCTTGAGTACTATGCTCTGGGAGATAGATCCAGCCCAGGGAATTCAAAGAAGATGGGAACAATATTTCGAGGGAACGGAGGCAATTAAGGGGATGGGCGCGCGCGGCTCTAAAAGTAAACCGTAGGGATGATCGATGCTGAGCTTTTCGAGGTGGGGGGCTAGGTGCATATTGTCCAAGATTTTGGCAGCATGATAGCCACGGTAGATGAGCAGTACCAGCTGTGCCCATGGGAGTGAGATCGATTGTGCGAAATCTTGTCCAGATCCACCTCGCGCAGGTGCGGGGCTGCAATTGGGATCTGATTGTCTTCTTCGTAAGACGCATATGTGGACAACGCCAATTTCCTGCCGAGTGGCCTCGAATTGCGTCGCTTGAGAATGGTAGTAGAAATTTCAAGACGCCCACAAAGATCTCCCACCGAGTCAAGTCTAGCCTGGAGATGTGCCGGTTTCAATTCGGAGAGACGTGTCCGCAGGGAGTCATTCGAAGGAAAGCCTGACAAAGCTGAAACTCTTGGGGAGAGCATGATGAGAGCGTCCGACAAAAACCTCGTGAGAACTTTTGACGATCAGCGTTTGATCAGTGTGACACGCGAGCACGGAACTAGCCGAATTTCGAAGCGAGGCTCGGATGCTCATAAAGTTCAAGCTTCGGCTGCGTTCGTGTGCGGCTGTCTTCCACTTCGCAATCCACACGCTCCAAATAGTTCTACCGCAGTAAGACACATACATGCCAGCTCGCCCGAGTACTGCATATCGGAGTTCAGGTTGTCTCTTATGAGCCCAACGAATAGGGCTGCCGCCCGTTGCCGTCGCGACGGTTCGACGGCACCCGTCGAACGGGTGCCGTGCCCGTCCCGTCGACCATTTTTTCCCTCAAGCAACGGCCCGTCAAATGACGGCCGCGACGGTCGTTTCAACGGGTCATATAAATCTACCTTCAAACTGACACTTTCCGTCATTATTTAGTCCACAGAGACTTCCATCTTGGACGGATACACTTTCCTGCTCGCCTTACATTTTTGCTGGCTCCAAACAGACGGTTATATTGCTTGTGTTGGGTACTCGGCAACTCCCGATCATGATTGCCGACGTGCAACCTCAAGGTTTGGGTCGGTTTCTCTAGCTGGAAGCACGAAAACATCAGGGTGGGCATTTAGGAGTTAAACTCATGACATTGCATAGACTCGAACCAGATCCCAAGGGCAGTTTGATGACAATCGATCAGTTATTCAGCTACTCTATTGATCGACTATCATCAATCGCTGAATCGCGACTGGTTCGAGTCTAGACATTGCAGTCATAATACAGATTTTATGAGGGTGAAAAGGCAAGCTAAAGTTTAAATTACCACCCTACCCGTCGAGACGGCCGCGACGGCCGTCCCATCGCCCGTCCCGTCCCGTCAAGGCTTCGGGAAGAAAAAAAACGGCTGTCGAGTCGACGGCCGTTGCCGTCACGGCAACGGGTGCCAGCCCTACCAACGAACGTGTTCACGCAGTGCGATCGGGTCCCCCAAATTTTGCCTCATTCCGTGCACCAAGCGGATCGGAGCTCTGGGCAACGGGCCATCGTCCGCGTATGTGATGAGATCTGTGTCGTCGACGCTTTCGTCCGCATTATACTGTACTAACGACTCGAAACTCATTCAGCGACCTCAGCGTCCCCATCGTCCTCTGCCTCGTCGACTGCAGCGTCCTCAACCCCGACGTCCATCCCAACCGACAACGGCAGTGTCCAACTCGATCTTGTCCTTGATCAGTTGCGCGAGCTGTTTCACGGCCGCAGACAGCGTTATTTGAGACTGCCGCAATTTTGAAGTAGCTCTAGCGAGCTCGGGAAAAGAGTAGCGAGCGTGTGAGGATGCCCTCCGCTGTCGGGAGAACTTGCCGAGTGATCTTGAAAGACGCAAAGGAAAATAAGATGTGGGTCCGCGGGATCGGCGACCCACGCGAACCAAACACAAACGTGCATACTACTCAACCATTGTCTGAAACACACACTCATTAGGGACAGTCAGAGTAGACGATTCAGTAGCGATTAAGGCGAACGATTCAAAAGGGATTCTCGAATTTAGTTTCGTCTTGAATCGTCCGTGAATCGCCGTCAGCTCTGACCGTCCCTCAGCCTCCCTATTCAACGCACGATTCTAATGTGATTCTCGCACCCGTCAAGACCTCATCAATTGATCCTGATATTAATCACGTCTGAATCGCCGTCCTGAATCGCTTTTGAATCGCCTGAAGCGCCTCTGGAGGCGCTTCGGCGATTCAGATGTGATTCTGCATTTCGGCGATTATTCCACGCTTTAATATTTCGAGAATCACTTCCGAAGCGTCGCCTTAATCGCCCCTAAATCGTCTACTGTCCTGATCTGTACGGTAGCAACCGCGCCGGAGGCGTTACGAAAATTTGGGTTATGGTGTAGCAACGGGGGGTGAGTTAGGTGTTATGTCGAGACATTTAAGCAGCCTCTGGTTCCCCAAAACTACTCAAATGACAGTAATTTAGCCTAAGTGGCATTGAAAGTTTGCATGTCTGCAATAAGGAATAGGGCTGCAGCGAATTTTCATCATTTAGGCCTGTTTTAGAGCCAGGATTTTTTCGTTTGGAAAATAGTACAAAAAGTTGTAGCAACTGGGCCTCCGTTATGCGTTACGCTGCGGAAATTAGGCAACATTTCGGGCCCTGCGTTACGCGTTACGTTGCTACCATACAGATCGGGACAGTACTCTGACTGCTGCAATTGAATAGAAAGACAATAGTAATATTCTGGCTCTCGGGAAGGGAAGGAGGTGGGACGCGGTCAACGACGTGTCTGCCCAACGTCTGCCCAGTGGCATGTACGCCCGATGGATCGGACATCGCTCCCGACCGGCGATCCCCGTCACAGGTCTGATCGGACGTACCCGTTTTTTTCGGCCCGTTTGTACGCATAAAGCGGGTAAGGCCGACAAGCGGCACAGCCCGCTACCAATTAATGATTGAGTTGAGCATATGTACAGTACATAAATTGAGCTTGTGATTTTCACCAAAATTTGTTGTACACTGAGGTTATAAAGTATTGAATAATGGCGGCCCAACGTTCGCTCGGTCGCCGTCGCGGGCGTCCCGCGACGGCGACCAGCTCACATTAGGCCACAGGAAATTATCCGCTGGCGCACCCTTGACCGTTCAACTCTTCCGCCTTAATTTGAGATCACTCAAGATCCTCGTGTACTTTAGATGCACAGATGAAAGATCTTTCTCAGTTCATACCAGTTCAAGGAGTCCAGCGTTTGACTTAGCGTGTTTACGAGGACGGCTGCGGCAATCAACGACACGTAACTCTGCCGTTGACAAGCCGGACAATTTTGGCAGAGAGAAAAGTAGCTTACGCGAAAAAGGCTGACGGAATGTGATGGTCTGCGAGAATGCGCTTGATAGGGCGCCCTATAACCCGTACCTAAAGGTAGCGGAAATTGTGATTGGACGTTGAGGGCATTTTTTGCCCGTTTCCGTTCGCCTACTGATCGGACGTATCACAGCATAAGCCTTAGACCAGTGACTGGTCTGTCTATGGAGGCAAGCCTTCTATCGACAATATCACTTTCGTGGAATCGAGCCTACATAAGCCTAGGTCCTAAATCAATCCCGACGGCGTGCTGTGCCGCCATGACTACTCCGAGTTTCAACCAGGATGCAAGCGAAGGCCTAAGGATTGCCTGGTTGCACAAGGGGTGCACTTGCTGAGAATTCTTCGGGCGGCAGATGTCTGCAACCAAGAAGTCATTTGATTCGGGGCTGGGTGATAATTTGGCCCTCTGCGAGGCTTTTTAGTTCCCTAATTATCTTCACATTCAAAGGCAATAAATCAGGCTCGAAAGAGAGGATAAGACCACCCGGTAGCACATGGTTGCATCTGCCCACAATAGCATTATAATGTTCTAGCGGCAGTTGTAAGCGGACAACCCTGTTCGATTCAGGGCTGGGTGATTATTTGGCCTGCAGGTTCCTTTCAGTTCTCTACTTATCTTCGCTGCCAGCTTCAACATACATAAACCAAAGATCAAATGAGGACTAACCCGGCAGGATATACTGTATGCATCTGCCTCGTGTCTCACACCACAGATCTTTAGATGCATAAGGTCCGCGTTCAATCCGGGGCTGGGTGATAGTTCTGCTGACCACCTCCTTTGCATCCCACTTACCTTCAAAGCAAACAAATAAGGGGTAAAAATGAGGATAGCAAACACATGGTGTACATCTACCCAAAATTGTGTAGCAGCCTCTTGCAAGTAGAAGACCCCTATTCGATGCGGGGCTGGGTAAGCTTCAGATTGGATTTTTACTTCCTACTTACATTCAAAGCAAATAAATCCAGGTAGAAACAGGGGAGAGGACCACCCGGTAGCACATGGTGCGCATCTGCCCAGTATATTAGCCAGTTGAACTTGCAGGCAGAAGACCCCGTTCAATTCGGGGCTGGGTGATTAGATGGAGCCTGCTCTTTTGTTCTCGCTCACCTTTGAGGCAATGAAACAAAGTTCAAGACAAATACAAGACACCTAGTAGCACACGGTGTGCATCTGCCCAACATAATATCATTTTGCAGCAATGTGACAGCAGAAGACCACTGCTCGATTCGGGGCTAGGTGATAATAGCCAATTGGCCTCGCATTTTTCAACCAAATTTGAGTTGAATATTCATCTTTTTCCTCTGCCTTCAATCTACCTGCAAGTCCAATTTTTTTGGTCGGTGCTAGAATCCCAGTGTGTGAAAAAAAGCTTCTCCGAGTCCCTGATTCGGTGCTGAAATTTTCCAGCTCGAAGTTTGTTAGTCTTGAACTGCAATAATCTCTCTCCAAGTCTTCCAGCGTGATTACCATCGCCAGATATCCCCCGGTATGATTTTTCTGGTTCAGAACGCTCAGGATGGTCCTTCCGCTTAGAGTGAGTTGAAAAAATTGACAGTCACGTGTATCCTCGACGCGACGCGACGAGCCAAATAATGCCACACAATCGCCGAGAAGAGGCCGTTCATAAATCTTCATTGCAAAAGCGCTGAGTCAATAGCTAAAAATACCTAAATTCGAAGGGACTGAAATGCACGCAAGCTGATTCAGACAATATCTGTGTGTACACTCGAAAGGACAGACGAGTACCATAGACTACTAAAGATTCAGCGGCAAACCGATTTCCACCCAGATGTGTCAGCCCAGCAAAGAATCTACCCTTCACAACATCAACTCACACGAATTTTTTCCAATGCCACGGCCCTGTCGAACAATATCACACTTCGGCCTTGTCGATCCTCTTGCTTCTTGCCTCGATCCAGGGACCACAGTGCTTCTGCAGAAAATGCAGGGCAGCTGTGGTAGACGGCATGTTTACTGGGCGACGACTCTTCTAGCTCAGATTTTATATTTAGCAGGTTTCTAACTTGATCACTCCTGCAACTTGAGTGAATTCAATATACTTGTATTCAATTTCCAGGCAACGGTAAGTAAAGGGATCTTGAAGCTTGAAGAGTTAGTTGAATTAAGCACAGCCTTGAGACTTCACGGTTAACGTGCATGGATGGCGGCGGAATGCGACCTCCCGAGGTTATACTGGCCGATGTTTCTCAGAATTGTACGGCTTTGGACTCCCAGTTCGAGATTTAGGGACTCCGTCATGTCCAAGATGTGTTCCTGGATGCCTGCGTCCACGATGGCTGCGATCCCACCCGGATGTTCACTGATTCTAGCGAGAGCCGAGACCGCGCTTACACTTGCAAGATCGGTGAGCCTATCTTTGAATAAGCACCAAATATTAGTGTCCAATTTTGCTTCAAGGACTCACTGCAAGATTTGCACAAGCCGCTGGCAGATTACCTCGAGAACGGCTGCTGATGTGGTCTTCTGGGCCGCAAGGTGTTCCAGCAACAGGCACGTCCATGTCTGGACGTCTGAGCTCGGTGAAGTAAGCAGTTTGGCGATGGAGCCCAGCAAGTTGGTGTCCACGACATCTTGTGCGCCTTCGGGCGAGTTGGTGAGCAGAGAGAGTGCGTGTACTGCACTTTCGACGACCACAATATCTTCGTCACTAAATAAGCATGCTAGTCAACATCCGCTTCATGGACACACACTCAACACTCACCATAATAATGTCACGAGTTGTTTGCAGGGTTTCACTTCCAAGACCACCGCTGTGAGGGTCTGTGCCAGCTCTGCCAGCATCTGACACGTCTATTTACGAACTTGAATGCTCCGTGATTCGAGCAGTTTCGCAACGCAGTCTAGGATATTTGCGTCCACTGCGGCCTGCGCGCCTTTCGGTGACCTGCTAATTGCATACAGTGCCGCTACCGCACCCTCGACAGCCACCAGCTTTTCGTCGCTGATTCAGAATCAGCCGCACCCTGTTCAAGAATAGATCATTAATACACACCTCAAAAGTGATACGAGCTGTGTGCACGGATTTACAGCGAGGACGACTGGCAACGTGGTCTTATGGGATGAAAGCTGCCCCACTACAAAGCACGCCCATTTCCGTACAATGGCTTGAGGTGAATTAAACAGTTCCATCACGTGTTGCAACACATTCATGTCCAGTGCAGCCTGCGCACCTTCGCGCACTGAGGCGATCCAATGCAGCGCCTGGGCCGCAATCGCCACGACACGTACATTTTGATCGCTGATCCATGAAATCAGCATGGCTGTTCCAGAACAAAGAATCCAGACTCACTACAAACGTGGGACGAGCTGTTCACAGGGATTTATAGCGAGGACAGCGGCCACTGTCGTCTGATGGCCCGCCAGCTGTCTCAACAACCTGCATGTCCACCTCCTGATCTCAGTGTTCTGCGAGTCAAGCAGTTCGGCCGTGCAGTCCAACACCCGCGCAACGACCATCGCCTGCGCGGCTCGGGAGAAGACGGCAATCCGGGACAGTGCATACACTGCAGACTCTATGACCTTGTCATTGTCGTCCCTGTTGTGAAATCAATTATATGCTATGACTCCGGAATCCAGAACTGACCGTAAGAATTCCACGAGCTTGTTGAAGGGGGTCTGCGCGATAACAGGTTTCAACATTCTCTTGTGGCTTCCCACCTCCCCCAGCAGCTGGCATGTCCATCTCCTGACATCAGTATTCGGTGTCTCAAATAGTCCTGCCACGTGGTCCAACACCCTTGCGTCCACCACAGCAAGTGCGCCTTCGGGTGATGCGGTGATCTTGGACAGTGTGCGCACCACCCGCGTCATAACTTCGACATATTTGTCTCTAATCCATACTTCAATGCTCTGTTAGAGCAGAAATAACTCAAACTTACCGCAAGTCAGATAAGACAAGCTGCTGGCAGTGCTTTGTATCGAGGGTGTGGCTTAGCACACTTTCCAACATCCGCCTTGGCCATTCCAAGTTCTGTGTTCCATGCTCCCCAGCTACCCAGTCCAACACCTTTGCATCTACGACTGCCTGCGCGCCCTCGGGACATTGAGCAATGCAACTCAGTACCTCTGCCGCACTCTCGATGACCTCGATATGTGTCTCCCTGGTTGATGATCAGCTAATTGTTCAAGAACAATCACCGAGGCTCACCGCAAGAGGAATACGAGCTGTGGGCACGGGTTTACACTCAAGACAGCCCTTGTGGTGGATTCGTGGCGCGCTAGGTCTCCCAGCATCTTGCATGTCCATTTGCGGATCTCGTTGTTCCGTGATTCTAACAGAGCCGACAAGCAATCTAACAAAACTGCCTCCTCTAGGGCTTCCGAAGAGTATATAATGCAAACTATCGCAGTTGCTGCACTCTCCTTTACGTCGAGAGCAGTGCCATGACGAGCTTCTTCACTGCTCCAGAATAAACTCCTGGTTCAAAAACGGAGAATTGAGGGCCTACCGCAACAGAGAAGCGAGCTGTTTGCAAAGCTTCACGACCGAGATGGCGATCGCTGGGAGTGTGGACTTGTGTTGGACCAGTTGTGCCAGCATTTCACATGTCCATCTCCGGATCCTGGCCTTCCCGGATGCAAGCAGCGTTTCTGTGCACTCCAACAATCGTGCATCCACGAGAGCCTGCGCGCTGTCCCGCCATCGGGCGAGGCAATATAGTGCGTACACCCCACTCTGAACGACCTCGACAGTGTTGTCCCTGATGAAGATCCAACAGTCTGCTGCAGCATAAATGATGCCGACTCACTGCAAGATTGATACCAGCCGTTCGCAGGGATTTATGCCGAGAACCGCTGCTACCGTGGTTTCATGACATGCTAGCCGTGCTAGTATCATGCACGTCTGACTCCGGAACTCGACATTTGGTGATTCCAGCATTGCGTCTACGTGATACAATGCGAGGGAATTCGCCACGGTGAGCGCGTCCTCCTCGGAGTCAGCTCTCTCGTAAGTTTCCTTCAAAATCGCGATCTTTGTCGAGGGCGATACATATTTAAACCTATGGTATGAGTCAGCTGGAGGACGAAAGAACAATGGAAGTATAATACCGGAGATAACTGGTGTAAATCTCCACATCTTTACTCGAGAGCGGGATCCCGCGATTCTTTTTGATCAGGGCCAATGCCTGGCGGTCGTGCATGCGCCTCAGCAGCGGCTGTGTGGCAGCATGGAGGTCGATGTTGGGACCCGTAGGGTTGCTGTCCGACCACCAGCTGTGTACACTTTCGGGGCGCCGGAACTTGTCGTTCGGTGACTTCAGCATTGCGTCGACGTGATACAACGCTAGTGAGTTAGCCACGGTGCGCGCTTCGTCCTCAGAGTCAGCTCTCTCGTAAATTTCCGTCATAATCGCGGTCTTTGTCGAGGGCGATACATATTTAGACCTACGGTATCCGTCAGCTCTAGGATTTGAGCGTACAATGGAAGTATATACCAGAGATAACTGGTGTAAATTTCGAGATCCTCACTCGACAGCGGAGTCCCGCGATTCTTTCTGATGAGGGCCAATGCCTGGCGGTCGTGCATGCGCCTTAGCAGCGGCTTCGTGGCAGCATGGAGGTTGATGTTGGGACCCGTAGGGTTGCTGTCCGACCACCAACTGTGTATGCTTTCGGCGCGGGGCTGCTGGCAGGGAGATGAAGGCATGAGAGAGGCGGCGGTCAAGTAGCGCTGAGGCTGCGCACAGGCGACCCACAGTAGACAATGAATGATATCACGCCACGATTGACAGATTCAACAGCATTGCGCGCTCGGCCTGTGCACGGCCACGCACTGGGTGCAGCTATTCATAGGCTGTGGGGATAGTCTGAGCCTAATTTAGGAAATTCCAAGCGCCGACGAAGGCTTAAATGTCAGTGGGTAGATATGCAGGTGCCGCCGATGGCAGGATGAACCTGAGAACACTCGAGCCAGAAGTTTAGATTGCCAGTTCAGTCGTACAAAGCTGCTAGCCCGAGAAGTCCGTAGTATTTCGATTCCGGTATAACATGATATTCGTACAGAGAGACGAACAGACACCAGGGGCGAAGAATGCGGTAAACGAGGTGCCGCAATAACACAGAACCACAACGCAGGTATAAGAACAAGTACACCCGTTAGCACATGGGGTGCACATCGCACCCCCCGCAGCGAGCAGACACGAGCACAGACGAATAGCAACCGGGAACGAGAACGAGAAACTCGACAAGCATCGCGCCGCGAAACGACAGCGCTCGTGACCCAGAAAAAGCGCCGCCCAAAAAAGAACGAACGGCAAGACTGCGCAGAATGAACGCAGCGAGCGGCAACGAACGCGAAGCGCGAGCACGACTACCCGATCGCGGAAGTAAAAATAAACGGCACGGGCACACGACCCATCCCGCCACCGCTGCCTATCGACCGCGCCGGAAGCAACAGGTGCCACGCGCCTCGCGAATACCGTCGCGACTACCCTCCCACTTCGACCGACCAGGAGACCACGAAAACGGGCGGCGGGAAGAGCTCCCGCGTCGTCCAGAACTTCAAGGAGTACGCGGGCTCAGCCTGACTGAACCTCCGAACGCGCCGCCCCACGCGCCTCGCAACGCCCCCGCGCCTCCCACACCCTCGCGCAGAGCACACTCGCAGAGCGCACTCGCAGACGCCAGGGACGCCGCGCCGGCTTCGCATCATGTGTCTAGAATCTCATCCGCGCCCCGCTCCGACCTCGTCAGCCACGCCACACAATCTCGATCACCGGCGAGCAACGCACACGCTCTGCCCCCCTGCCCCCGCGCCAAACAGCGAACCAACACCTCAGCACGGTGCACAGGATAGGGGAGAAGAGAGCAGGGTGGGGCATACGACAGGCGAAATGGAACGGGAAATGGGAATCGGAGACGCGCAGGGGAGAGAAAATGGGAATATTAATCGAGAAACGAGAAAGAAAGAAAGAAACGACGAAAGAGAGAGCAGACGTAGAAAAAAGAACGCAGAAGGTCGAAGCAAGGCGCACGACCCACCCCGGCCGGTGCCCGATCGCGGAGGCAAAAGGCAAAGGTAAAGGAAAAGCGGGCACACAACCGCAGCGCAGGGTACGGTATCGAATAATCGAACACCGGGCGTGGATACGACCACGATGTGCGTGGCGTTGGTGGATGTCCCCACGCGAAGAGGTGCGTGAGCTACATCGGGGTGGGGATGACGCGGCAGGTCCGCGAGATTCGAGACATCGATAGGGTCGGCGCGCGCGAAAAGGAAAATGAGGGACGTACTACGTAGTGGAAATCTATATTGACTAGATCTCCCAGTCACACTTCTTCTGCGACGCCGTGCGGCCAACCCCGCGCTACTTGCCCACACGGCGCTCGGCGTTGGCGATCGCGCGCGCGACCTCGTGCTCGTCGTCGTCGTCGTCTTCGAGCGCGGGGGCGAGGTGGCCGAGGCCCTCAAGCGTGCGGATGACCTTGCGCGTGATGCCCTTGACGCCGGCGTCGCGCGCGGGGCTCACCGAGGCGCGGCGGCGGGGCGCGGGAGCGGGTAGGAGGGGGATGGCTGGAGATGGAGGAGGCGGGCATGAGTGGAGGAGGAGGGAGAGGACAGAGGAGCGTGTTTGGCCTTGTCTCTGATGCCGCCGGATCAATCTCGGTGCCACAATGAGTATTTCAACCAGGAGGCACGCTAAGGCCAAGGCCTAAGGACCGCTCGGTTGCACAAGGAGAAGCAAGAGGTCCACGTTCGATTCAGGGTCGGGCCGTACGCAGAAGTGCGTGCTGGCTTGTTTTTCGTGCTGCACGGTCGAATCTCCTCTGCCTCAAATACAGTCCTACTTTCGACTCTCGAACCCCACAGACCTCTAACCACTCTCCAGTGATTTCTGCTCTTCCTGCTAAACCTCTTTCTCAATTGATATTCTCCCAACCCCCAAAATCCACCCCATAAGTAACCTCGACCTCCAAACAGAGCGGAGAACCACTCAGTAGCGCATGGTGTGCATCTGCCCAAAATTCATATACTGACTTGCAAGCAGAACCTCCGTTCGATCCGGGGCTGGGTGATTTGGCTCTGGTAACTTGTTTTTCCTTTTTACTTCCTCCCCACTTGCAGTTTCAAAGCAAATAAAACAAGGATACCAGCAGTGAACAGCACATCCAGTAGCACATCGCGCGCATCTGCCTTAAAGTTAAATTCTATGTGTCCTTCAGCTTTGCATGCAGAGACCCCCGTTTGATTCGGGGCTGGGTGATCCCAGACTTACACATTCTTTTGGCTTCTCACTTTCACATTCACCTTCTTACTTTCACGGTCACCTTCAAGCCAATTAAATAGTAAAATGCGGCTTAAAACAGAGGATAATACCGCCTAGTAGCACGTGGTGTGTATCTGCCCAAAATTCGTAAACTGACTGGCAAGCAGAAGACGCCGTTAGATTTGGGATTTCGATGTGGAAGCATTGTTTTATTTCTCTACTTATCTTCAGGTCAAATAAATCCAGGCTAAAACAGAGTAAAAGACCACCTGGTAGCACATGGTGTGCATCTGCCCCCAAGATAAAAGTCCATGTTCCATCAATTTGCAAGCAGAAGGCCCCCTGTTCGATTCAGGGCTGGGTGCTCCAGTCTTGCAAGCCATTCTTTATTTGCCTACTTACACATCTTCAATTCATGCAAGGCAAGTGAAGTGAGGGTCAAAAAAGAATCTAGGACCTGGCAGTGTTGGCATCGACCGGGTCAACCGGGCTTTAACCAAATGGCCAGACCTTTGGTCAAGGATTTGACCGCTTTTGCCATCTACCTCGGTCTCGAGTCTCTTCAGCGAGAGAGTGTATCCTTTGTCCCTTTTTCATCTCCCCATTGAACCCCCAGCTCGTTTTATAGCCCAAGGTCATGTATTTCTGCGTGCGACACCCAATGGTTGTTCTGCCCTCGCCATTTCTGACCGGTTTTGCAAATCACTGGCAGAAAGTGGTTCAAAGTGTTCAAATAGATAGTTTATGGTTCAAGATGATATTCCAAGGAGTGAACTACCCTCAGACCGTTGAATCAACCATACCTTCCACATTTGGCGAGGTCAAACCCCGGGGTCTAACACGGTCGAACCCCGTCAAACGGCCGTCAGAGTCAATTTCGTCAAACACGTTTGACCTTTGACCCGGCCGTGCCAACACTGAGCACCAATACATCTTACACATCCATCCACGAACCCGGGCGCTCGATGATTTGAGCAATTCCGGAACAAAGTCCAGCGCATGTGCGTTCACCGCGGCCAGTGCGCCTTCCGGCGACCTGCTGATCACGTACAGTGCCACTACCGCACCCTCGACAACCACCAGGTTTTCGTCACTGGTTCAGGATCAACAAAAGTCTGTTCTAGAATAGATCATTAATACACACCTCAAAAGTGATACGAGCTGCGTGCACGGCTTTACAGCAAGAACGACTGGCAACGTGGTCTTGTGGGATGAAAGCTGTCCCACTACAAAGCACGTCCATTTCCGCACTACGGCTTCAGGTGATTTAAACAGTTCCATCACGTGTTGCAACACATCCTTGTCCAGTGCAGCCTGTGCACCTTCAGGCACTGAAGCGATCGAAACCAGTGCCTGGGCCGCACTCTCCACGACATGTAGATTTTGGTCGCTGATCCATAGAATTAACATGTCTGTTCCAGAACAGCAAATCCAGACTCACTGTAAACATGGTACAAGCTGTTCGCAGGGGCTTATAGCGAGAACAGCGGCCATTGTGGTCTGATGGCCCGCCAGCTGTCTCAACAACCTGCATGTCGACCTCCTAACATCAGGACTCGGTGAGTCAAGCAGTTCAGCCGTACAGTCTAACACCCGCGCATCGACCAGCATCTTCCATGTCCGTTCATGCACCTCAATGTTCCGCGATTCTAACAGCCCCAGGCAATCTAGCAAAATTGCCTCCTGCGCTTCGGAAGAGCGAATACTCCAAAACAGCGCAAGTGCTGCGCTCTCCATGAGATCGAGAGCGGTACTAGGGCGAGTTTCGGCACTGCTCCAGAATCAACTCCCGGTTCAGAAACGGAAAACTGAGAGCCCACCGCAACACCAAAGCAAGCTGGTTGAAAAGTTTCACGACCGAGTCGGCGATTGCTGGGAGTGTGGGGGTTTGTTGAAGAAGGCGTGCCAGCATTTCACATGTCCATCTTCGGATCCTGGCCTCCCCAGATCCAAGCAATTTTTTCACGCACTCCAACACTCCTGCATTCGCGAGAGCCTGCGCGCCTTCCCGCCATTCGGCGAGGCAATGTAGTGCGTACACCCCACTCTGAACGACCTCGATGTTGTCATCCCTGACGAAGATCCGACAGTCTGCTGCAGCATAAATGATGATGACTCACTGCAAGATTGATACCAGCCGCTCGCAGGGATTTATGCAGAGGACAGCCGCTACCGTGGTTTCATGGCATGCTAGCCGTGCTAGTATCATGCACGTTTGGCTCCGGAACTCGTCGTTCGGTGATTCCAGCAGTGCGTCGACGTGATACAAGGCAAGGGATTTCGCCACGGTGAGCGCGTCGTCCTCTGAGTCAGCTCTCTCGTAAGTTTCCCTCAAAATCGCGATCTTTGTCGAGGGCGATACATCTTTAAACCTATGGTATCAGTCAGCTGGAGGGGCCTTGAAAGCACAATGGCAGTAGAATACCAGAGATAACTGGTGCAAATCTCCACATCCTTACTCGAGAGCGGAGTCCCTCGATTCTTTCTGATCAGGGCCAATGCCTGGCGATCGTGCATGCGCCTCAACAGTGGTTTCGTGGCAGCATGGAGGTTGATATTGGGACCCGTAAGGTTGTTGTCCGACCACCAACTGTATATGCTTCCGTGGGTCTGCTGGCGGTGTAGTGGGGACATGAAAGAGGAAGTAGCCTAGTAGCGCTGGTGCTGCGTGGGCTTCCCATACTAGACAATAATAGCATGACATTGACAGCTTCAACAGCATTGCGTGCTTGGCTGTATGCACGGCCACGTACTGGATGCAGTTATCCCTGGGCTGTGAGAGAGTACAGGCCCAATTTGGGAAATCCCAAGCGCCGAGAAAGGCTTAAATGTCAGTGGGTGAATGTACCGCCGATTCCAGGATGAGGCTGAGAACGGTTGATTGAGCCAGAAGTTTAACGTTTAGCAGCGGCGCATTGCCAGTTCAGCAGCAAGCCCGAGAAGTCTGTAGTATTTCGATCCGATATGACATTATATTCGTACAGAGAGTCTGAGAGACGCGTGGGTGGTAGAAGATACGAAGACTCCACGCGTACGGCCGACCCTGCACACACTCCCCTACAGCCTGCGGACGCTGCAGATATGGATCGAGAAAGAAGAAACGAGAAGGGGTTGTGGAAAGCCAGTAGCGAACAACAGCAGAACAGGAACGAGCGCCCGAAGGTCGAAGGTCCCGCCGGTGCCCGATCGCGGAAGTAAAAGAAAGGCAAAAGCAAACCGGGGCACACGACCCGAAATACACGGTAACGAGCACCGGGCGCGGACGACGCAAGGGGGTGCACCCGGGCATCGCGAGGAGGTGCGCGCGCAATGTCGGAGGAGGTACGTGCGCTAAGTCAGGCAGGGCAAGCCATAGCCGGCGCAGCACGGCCGCGGGATGCGAGACACGGACAGGGGCGCGCGCGGGAGAAGGAAAAGGAGAAGGAGCGAAGAGCGGACGGGGCGGGAAGAGAATGGTAAAAAGGGACGTGTGTCTCGGAAGGGATAAGGGGGTGTAAGGGGATGTAGTCGAAATATGGAAATGTAGGAGGAGGAGCAAGGCAGCGGTACGCACACGAGTATAGCGACCGTGGCGACTTCAATCGGATAAAACGTGAGCGCAAAGTTGACGCCGAGGATGTACCACAGCGTCACGTTCGTCCCGTGCTGAACAATTGCTTGTGAATACAGTCAGCATCAAACAAAGAGGGTGGCAAGGAGGACTTACGTGCTCGCTCTCGCGCACGAGGAAGCCGAGCGCGCGCTCATAGACGCGCTCGGCGGGGAGACTGCGCAGGCGCACAAAGTCCGTCGGCGCGATCACCGCGAGCGCGCTCCATAGCACCAGCACCACCGTCCGCGGCGACATGCTCGGCGTCAGGTACAAGCCTAGCGTGATGAAGCCGACCCCACTTGAATTGAATGCTACTCGACGCAGTGGCAGGAGAGAGAGACCCACCGATAGACGAATGGAACACCTTCCTCGGGATCTCCCGGTCGATCTTCTTAGTCTCCCCCCTACCGATGCGCGCTGCTTCCCCGTGCCCACTCGCCGGGCGTCGGAGTCGGCAGCGAGCGCGCGCGGGACCTCGTGCTCGTCGTCGCCTTCCTCGGCGTCTGCCTCAACTTCCAGCGCGGGGTCGAGGTGCCCGAGGCCCTCGAGCGTGCGGATGACCTTGCGCGTGATGCCCTTGACACCGACGTCGCACGCGGGGCTCGCCGAGGCGTGGCGGCGGAGCGCGGGAGCGGGTGGGGGGGACTGGCTGGAGATGGAGGAGACAGGCATGAGTGGAGGGAGAGGGAGAGCACAGAGGAGCGTGTCTGGCTTCGTGCCGCCGGATCAATCCCGTGGTATCGTGTGCCGCTATGACTACTCCGTTATTTCAACCAGGATACACGCTAAGGCTAAGGCTTAAGGACCACCCGGTTGCACAAGGAGTGAGCTTGCTGAGAATTATTCTTGAGCATAGTTCCCAAGCAAGAGGTCCCCGTTCGATTCGGGGCCGGGCACTTAATCGTGTTTCTCCTTCTTCTTTCCATCCCACTTAGCTTCAAGTGAAATAAATAGAGGTTCAAAATACCGGATAGTTCCGCCTAGTAGCACCTGGTGTGCATCTGCCCAACATTATGTTGTTTTTCGAAGTATGAAAGCAGAAGATCCCCGTTCAATTCGGGGCTGGGCGATGGACGGGCTCAAAACATTTTTTCCTTCTCGCTTACCTTTAAGCCAGATAAATTAAGGCTCAAAGCAGAGGATAGGACCACTCAGTGGCATCTGTTCTGAATCTGCCCAACAGGACAATGTTCTACGCAAATTGCACGCAGAAGACCCCGTTCGATCCCGGACCGGGTTATAACTTGGCGGCTTCTTCTTTTTCACTCCCGTTTGACTCGGGGCTGGGTAATTACTCTTCTGAACATCTCTTTTTGGATTCTACTGACATCTACCCACAACTTCAAAGCAGATAAATCCAAACTCAGAATAGACTACAAGACCACCAAGTAGCAGATGGTGTGCATCGGCACAAAACACTCAGAGTGGGTATGTTGTATGCAAAAGTCCCCGTTTTATCCGGGGCTAGGTTATTTGGCCTTCAGGTTTTAATTCCCTTCCCTACCCACTTCCAGATTCAAATCCAGGGTCGAGACAGAGGACAGTAGCACCTGGTAGCACATGGTGTGCATCTGCTTTACCTGCTCTGCTAAAGCATTCCAGGCAGACGGCCGCCAGGCAAGACCTCCATTGGATTCGGGGCTGGGTAATAGATCTTCATGCATTCTTTTGTCCTTCTGGCTTACCTTCACATTCAGGGCAAATAAGTCCAAGTCCACAACGGAGGATAGGAACACCTAGCAGCCCATGGCATGCATATGGCCTCAAATTCTATGTCTCTCAGGGTTGCATGCGGAGGACCCTGTTCGATCCAGGGCTGGGTGACAATTGCCCACTGTACGATTCTTTTAGTTCCCTACGGACCTTCGCTTTGAGATTCAAAGCCAATAAATAGAGGTTCGAAACTAAGAACAGAACCACCCAGTAGTACATGTCGATGAATCTGTTCGGTTTGCATGGAGAAGGCCCGCGCTCGATTCGGGGCTAGGTGATTCGTGCAGAACTTTGTTTTTAGAGATAGACTTATTTTTAGTTCCCTTTATTACTTACCTTCGTCCTCAGCTTCAAAATGTAAACTGAGGTTCAAAACAGAGGTCAGACCCTGTAGCACATGGAGTGCATCTGCCCAACACACTACTGTCAGTTTTAATTTGCGAGCGGAAACTCCCGTTCAATTCGGGGCCGAGTGATAATAGCCAATTGGCCTTCCGTTTTTCAACCAGATTTGAGCTGAATATTCATCCTTTTCCTCTGCCTTCAATGTGTCTGCACGTCCAATTTTCAGGGTCTGCGCTGGGTCCAAAGCAAGGCTTCTCCGAGTCGGCGACTCAGTTGCCCAACTTTCAATTTCAACTGCAATATTGTCTCTCCAAGTCTTTCAACCCTCTGAATCCAGTAATCCACATCGACCAATATCATCTGGTATCACTGTTCTCGGTAGGAACGCTCAAGCTGACCCTTCCACTGAGATTGAGGTGAAACAATAATTATAATTCAAAGAATTGCAATCACGTGTCTCCTCGACGCGACGCGACCAACCAAACAGTGCCACACAATCGCCGAGAAGAGGACGTTTACAAGTCTTCATTGCGAAAGCGTGGAGTAATAGCTAAGAATACCTACATTGGAAGGGACTGGAATTAATACAAACTAATTCAGGCAATATCTATGAGGACACTCGAAAGGAAAGAAGAGTACCGTAAGCTACGAAAGATTCAGCGGCAAACCGATCTGCGGCGGCGATTTCCACCCAGATGTGGCAATCCAGCAAAGAATCTACACTTCAAAACATCAACATGCACCAACTGGTCCCAATATCACGGCGATGTCGGACGATATCGGCCTTGTCGATCCTCTTGCTTCTTGCCTGGATCCAAGGACCCCAGGCCTAGGGCAGCTTTTGATAGACGGTACGTTTACTGGGCGACGACTCTTCTGCTCGCATTATATTCAGCAGGTTTCTTACTTGCCCTGCTGCAATTGGAGTGAACTCAATATAATTTATTCAATTTCCAGGCAATTGTAAGCTAAAGCTTTAGGATCTTGAACAGTCGGCTAAAGGTAAGCACAGCTTTAATCTTCACGGTTCCTGGAATGACTTGGATGGATGGAGTTGGAGTGGAACCCCTCCAGATTGTACTGGCGAAGGTTTTTCACGATTATACGGCTTTGGACTTGCGTTTCGAGATCTGGGACTTTGGTCATATCCAAGATGTGTGCCCAGACGACTGTGTTTGCAATAACTGCGATGCCATCCGGAATTTCGCTGATTCTAGCGAGAGCCGAGACCGCGCCTACGCGCACGTCAAGTTCGGTGTGCCTATTCTCGAATAAGTACCAATAATACTGTCGTCTAATTTCTCTTCAAGGACTCACCACAAGATTGGCACAAGCCGCTTGCAGGCTACCCTTAGAGCGGCTACTGGTGTAGTCTCCTGACTCGCAAGCTGACCTAGCATCATGCATGTCCTTATCTGGACATGAGAGCTTGACGATGGTGCGAGCAGTTTCACGATAGAGCCAAACAGGTTGGCGTCCACGGCATTTTGTCTGCCTTCAGGCAAGTTGGTAAGCAAAGAAAGTGCGTATAAAGCACTTTCGACAATCCCTAGATCTTCGTCACTACCAAGCAGTGAATAGCTGCTTCATGAAGACACATACTCAACACTGACCGCAATAATGACACGAGTTTTTTGCAGGGTTCCAGTTCCAAGACCACTGCTGCGAGGGTTTGCGCCAACTCCGCTATCATCTTGCACGTCCATCTACGAACCTGAATGCTCGGTGATTCAAGCAGTTTCGCGACACAGTCTAGGACATTTGCGTCCACCGCAGCCTGCACGCCTTCGGGTAACCTGCTGATCTCATGTAGTGCCGCTATCGCACCCTCAATAACCACTAGCTTTGCGTCACTGGTTCAGAATCAACACAACACTTCGTTCAAGAATAGATTACCCATTAAAGACTCACCTCAACAGTGATACGAGTTGTTGGCACGGATTTATCCCGAGGACGGCCGCCGACGTATTCTCGTGGAATGAAAGCTGCCCCACTACACCACATGCCCATCTCCGCACCCCAGGTTCCGGTGATTTAAACAATTTCATCGCTTGTTGCAACACATGTTTGTCCAGGGCCGTCTGTGCACCTTCCGGCACTGCGGCGATCCAATGCAGGGCCTCGGCCGCACTCTTCACGACACGTAGATTTTGGTCCCTGATCCAGGGCATAATCAACATGTCTGCTCCAGCACGAAGAATCCAGACGCACTGTAAACATGCAACAAGCTGTTCGCAGGGCTTTATTGCGAGAACAGCAGCCACTGTGATCCGATGGCCCGCCAGCTGTCTCAACAACCTGCATGTCCACCTCCTAATGTCAGTGTTCGGTGAGTCGAGAAGTTCTGCCGTGCAGTCTAACACCTGTGCATTGACCATCGCCTGCGCGGCTTCGGATGATGCAGCAATCCGGGACAGTGCATATACGGCAGACTCTATGACCTCTTCATTGCCGTCCCTGTTGCGGAATCAATGATATCACGAAGAATTCATAATCCAGACTCACCGCAGAAATGCCACGAGGTTTGTGAAAGGATTGATAGCGACGACAGGTGGGAATGCTTCCTCGTGGCTCCCCACCTCTCCCAGCATTCTACATGGCCACCTCCTAACAGCAGTGTTCGGTAATTCAAATAGTTGTGCCACACGGTCCAAAACATCTATGTTCACCACGGCAAGCGCGCCTTCAGGTGATGCAGCGATCTTGGACAGTGTGCGTAGCACCCGCGTCATAACTTCAAGATATTTGTCCCTGCGCTATGTTCAACGATCTGCTAGGAAGAACCAATCCAAACTCACCGCAAGGACTCTGAGACAAGCTGCTGGCACTGGTTTGTATCGAGGGTGTGGCTCAGCAGGTTTACCAACATCCGCCTCCGAATCGGCCATTCCAAGTTCCGTGTTCCACGCTGCTCAGCTACCCAATCCAACACCTTTGCATCTACGGCAGCCTGCGCGCCTTCGGTGCATGTAGCAATGCAAGTCAATGCCTCTGCGGCAGTCTGAATGACCTCGGTGTGGGTGTCTCTAATTGATGATCAGGAAATTGTTCAGGAATGATCACCGAAGCTTACCACAAGAGAGGTACGAGGTTGGGGCACGGATTTACCCTCAAGACGGCCACCGCTGTGGATTCACGACACGCGAGGTCTCCCAGCATCTCACATGTCCATTTACGAACCTCGAACTTCCGTGATTTCAACAGATCTGACACGCAATCTAACAAAATTCCCTCCTGCGGGGCTTGGGGAAAGCGGATACTCAAAAATAGTGCGTGTGCTGCACTCTCCATGAGATCGGGGGCAGTACCATGGCGAGCTTCATCAATGCTCTTGAATCAACTCTTGGTTCAAAAACGGAGAAGTGAGAGCCCACCGCAACAACGAAGCGAGCTGGTTGAAAAGTCCGACGACCGAGACGGCAATCGCTGGGAATGTGGGGGCTTGTTGGAGTAAGCGTGCCAGCATTCCACATTAGGGCTCCGACCCGTAAGACCCGTAGTACGGAACGGGTATTTACGGGTATCTACGGGTACACCCGTACCGTACCCGTCCCGCGGAGGACATCTCTGGAGGCCCCTACGGCCGGGTCCCGGCCGTACACGGGTTACGGCCGTAAGTACGGGTATTTGAGGCATTTAAAAAAAAAAAATTGGGAGGCGCAGAATGAGCTTCCTGTAAGCTGCCACATGAACCGAACTACAGTGAGGCCTGCTTTTCCTCGCGTTCCAGGGCTTTGCGCTCCCAGTGCAACCTTGCCTTAACAAACATCAGCATCTGTATTGTCTCAGCCTTCAAACTGACGCGACGTAAACCAATTGTGTCGCAACTGCCTGAGAAGATACGCTCAACAGCAACCGCTGAACCTTAAAGTTATTGGGCAGGAAGTCAGCCTAATATTACCAAATCTTTGATGTAAACTTGCCTGGGATGCAGAGAACATTGCGCACAAGCCGATAAAAATTCGGGAATTTTTTGCGGCGGCTGTACCACCACTGGAGTGGGTTAGTGTCCTCTTCGTATGGTTGAGAGGCGCCGGCGATTCGGAAGTACTCCGCGAGCTCGTTCTTGATTGGCTCGTCGACTTGAGGAAAATGACTACCACGTTCTAATGGGAGTTTAGAGGATGCAAACATAAGCTGGAAATTCGCACTTGGTAAAAGCTTGTTGGGCGGGTAATCATCATCATACTTCATAATCTGTCGCATCTCAGAAACCACAGTTGGGCACAACAAATATGAAGGCTATCGTGCACTTTATAAACGCGTCCTGGACTGCCTCATCGATTGGCGACATGGACATTTGAAAAATAAGCCAGGTATGTACATATGTCAATTATTTGAAAAATGAGCGATGGAGGAAGAGGCGGTACACGCAAAATTGTTGCTATTGCAAGAACAATTAAGCAGGTTTGTTCTGTCTACGTCCGGTAAATTTACGTCAGGAAATGGGTTGCTTGTCGATGGTCAAGCAGTGGTGGTCAACTTGGCCTAGCGCATGAGAGGAACGAAGAAGCCGAGATGATGGCCACGGCAATCACCCTCGGATTGGAGCCAAAATGATCGGCAATGGGCCTATGGCTGTTCAAATTTGTCGCAAAAACTCAAGGCAGTGCACGGCACAGCTCGGCGCGCTCTAAAAACACTGTTTCATTGACCCGTAAAACCCGTATACGGACGGGTACGGGTGACCCGTCTGCGGGTGTACCCGTACCGTACCCGACCCGTCGGAACATCGCTGCCAAGCCGCTACGGGCGGGTGCCGTACCCGTACCACGGGCCGTGAACCCGGCGCCTACGGTTACGGGTCGGAGCCCTATGAATCCACATGTCCATCGCTGGATACTGGCCTCCCCGGAGCTAAGCAGCCTCTCCGCGCACTCCAACACTCGTGCATCCACGAGAGCCTGCGCGCCTTCCTGCCATGTGGCGAGGCAATATAGTATGTACGTACACCCCACTCTCAGCGACCTCGATGTTGTCGTCCCTGAAGAAGATCCAACAGTCTACTGTAGCACAAATGATGACGACTCACAGCAAGATTGATACCAGCCGTTCGCAGGGATTTATGGCGAGGACAGCTGCTACCGTGGTTTCATGGCAAGCTAGCCGTCCTAGTATCTTGCACGTCTGACTTCGGAACTCGTCATTCGGTGATTCCAGCATTGCGTCGACGTGATACAATGCAAGAGAGTTAGCCACGGTGCACGCGTCGTCCTCAGAGTCAGTTCTCTCGTAAATTTCCGTCATAATCGCGGCCTTCGTTGAGGGCGACACATATTTAAACCTACGGCTTCGGTCAGCTGGAGGACGTGGAGGGAGGCACAATTGAAGGATGATACCAGAGATAACTGGTGTAAATCTCAAAATTCTTGCTCGACAGCGGAGTCCCGCGATTCTTTCTGATCAGGGCCAGCGCCTGACGGTCGTGCATACGCTTCAGCAGCGGCTTCGTTGCAGCATGGAGGTTGATGTTGGGACCCGTAGGGTTGCTGTCCGACCACCAGCTGTGTATGCTTTCGGCGCGGGGCTGCTGGCGGGGAGATGGAAGCATGAGAGAGGAAGAAAAAGTCGCGCCGTGCTGCGCATGGCGACCGTACTACGAGACGGTTGACATTTGGTTGACATATCGCGCGCTCCGCCGTCATGCACTGGATGCGGCCTGTCAGATATGGGCCTTATTTGGGAATGCCAACTTGAAGCGTTATCGAAGGCTGTAAAAATTAACAGCATAGAATGGTGCGTGCGATTCCAATTCAGAGAATGATCCCGAGTAGGCTGGAACGGCGCCAATCTGCGCCGATGCTGACTCTAGTCCATGTACACGCAGACGACGCGCGAGACAGTCTCGCGCGCATGGAAGATCTCCCTTCCGGCATAATATTAATGTGGGAAGCCCATCGCCGCCGCCGCGAGGAGCATATACGCGAGACTCGGCAAGAAAATCAGGTGGATAGAAGGAATTTGGAAAGACATAGCCACATCGAGGGAGAGACAGACAGTAAGGTATAGAGAAAGAAGTGTGCGCCATAATGAATGGGAGACTGCCGT
This sequence comes from Mycena vulgaris, assembly GCA_029204335.1. Lineage (NCBI taxonomy): Eukaryota > Fungi > Basidiomycota > Agaricomycetes > Agaricales > Mycenaceae > Mycena > Mycena vulgaris. Next base: position 23,963 of record JARGYA010000435.1, read on the forward strand.
TCGATGTACCGATGAGCTGAGGCAATCCCATCTTCTAGGGATGAGGGTGCACGGCACTTGACGAGAACGTGCAGCGGGCGGGATAAGAGAAACGCGGGGTCGGCCGTCGGCGTTGGTCGGCCGATCTAGTCTCGTCTCTTGAGGCAGGTCTGGAAAGCAAGTCTCAACACTCGTAACGACCGCTCGATGCATTGGTGCTTGTGGAGAAATTAACCGCGGTGTTTAGCAGTCCCTTCTCAATCCACTCACTGTCCAGGGCTTTCCTTTCTATGATTTTCTCCTCATTTTTGCTTCATCTCACCGCTCTATATTTGTACTTTTTTCAATAATCATATCTGCCTACGTTTTGTCATTCGTTTTTACCGAACGAACCTCGTTGAACAATCAATCAGCCTCAAACCGCCTGAGCTTCAACCATCTCCACGAATGGCACAAGTAAAAACATGGTATAAGACGTCTGGCAGCACATCGTGTCCCTCTGTCGAATATGTCACTATATCATTATGGCCATGAGCTCCATGCCTCGCGCAGAACACACGCGCAGAGTCTGATCCCCGCTACGGACGCCGAACCGCCATCGTATCCGGCGTCGCGAATATCATCCGCGACCCGACTCTAACTCCACTACACCGCCCACAATCACGATCACCGGCGAGCGACCATAGCGTACCGACCCCCGGGCACCCAGTAAATCCACACCGCAAGACAGGCGCAGCATGGGACACGCGACATGCGAAGTAGGAAATGAAAAACGGGAGGGGACACGGGAAATGTAAAATAGAACGGGAATCGGAAAACGCGGAGGTAGTAGCAAGAAAAAAATAAATGAAGAGCGCGAAAGGCAAGCCGCGCCTGACGTCGCAGAAGTGCAAGGAAACGACGACCCACTGCCCGCTGCGCCCGTCAGCGCGCGCTGAACCTACAAAGACGTGTCGTGGTAGCACCTTGCGAATACACATCACACGCTCCGGCGTCGACCTCGACCAGAAAACCAGGACGGCGGGACGAGCTCGCGCCGCGACTCGAACTCCGCAGAGGACACGGGGGCTCGACCCTACACGACCTCGAACACCGAGGGCTCCACCCCACCACGCGCCTCGCAACGCTCCGTGCCTCACCCCCCCCTCGCAGAGCGCACTGACGCTGACCTCCGCCAAGGCCGCCCCGCCTCGAATCCGAGCTCGCGCCTCGCGAATCCCATCCGCATCCCGCCGCATACCGTCGCAGACCACCATCACGCCATCCACGCTGTACATCCTCCCCGCGCGCTGTACACGCTCCTCGAGGGCCACCACGGGGAAGAACTGGACAGGCGCGACGCTTCGGCTCCCCCTCCCTCACCGCGCCGCCCATAATCGCGGCCGAGCGATGAGAACGGGCACACACACTGCGCCCCCCGCGCACCACACCGGCGGCGAGGAGGGATGGGACAAGGGCAGGATGGGACGGGACATGCGGCACGGGAAATGAGAAAGGAAAACGGGAAACAAGAAACGAGAAGGGCCTGTGGAAAGCTAGTAGCAAGAAAGAAGAAAGGAAGGAAGAACGGCGGAGTAGGAACGAACGCCCGAAGGCACACGACTACCCCGCCCGATCGCCGAAGCAAAAGAAAGGCAAAGACAAGCACACGACCCAAACTGTACGGTAACGAGCACCGAGCATGGACGCCGCGAGGCGCATCGCGAGGCGCGCGCGCTACATCGGGCAGGGGGAGGTGCGCGCTACGTCGGGCAAGGAAGGCACACCCGGCGCAGCAGAGCCGCGGATGCGATGCGGGACATCGACAGGGGCGGCGCGGGTGGAAGGAAAAGGGAAACGGAAAGGAGGGGAAGAGGCGGAGGAGCGACGCAGGGGGCGGGAAGAGAATGGAAGGAGTGTCTCGAAAGGGATGAGGGGGACGGAGCAGGAATGTGGAAATGTAGGAGCAGGAGATGAGCAGCAGCACGCACATGAAGATAGTGACAGTGGCGACGTCAATGGGATAGAACGTGAGCGCAAAGTTGACGCCGAAGATGTACGACAGCGTCCCGTTTGTCCCGTGCTATTCGCATACATGACACATGTGAATACCGCGAAAAAAGAAGAGAGGAGCAAACAAGGAAGGACTTACGCGCTCGCTCTCGCGCATGAGGAAGCCGAGCGCGCGCTCGTAGACGCGCTCGACGGCGGGGCTGCGCAGGCGCACAAAGTCCGTCGGCGCGATCACTGCGAGCGCGCTCACCAGCGCCACCGTCCGCGGCGACATGCTCGGCGTCAAGTAGAGCCCTAGCGTGATGAAGCCTACCCCGTTTGAATCGAGTGCTAGTCGACGCAATGGCAGGAGAGACCCACCGATAGACAAGTGGAACACCTTACTCGGGATCTCCCAGTCGATCTTCTTCGTCTCCCCCCCCCACCGATGCGCGCTACTTCCTCGCGCCCACCCGCCGGGCGTCGGTGTCGGCCGTGAGCGCGCGCGCGACCTCGTGCTTGTCGTCGTCTTCCTCAACGTCGGCCTCGGCTTCGAGCGCGGGGTCGAGGTGCCTGAGGCCCTCGAGCGTGCGGATGACCTTGCGCGTGATGCCCTTGACGCCGGCGTTGTGCGCGGGGGTCGCCGAGGCGCGGCGGCGGAGCGCGGGAGCAGGTGGGGGGGGTTTGGCTGGAGATGGAGGAGGCGGGCATGAGTGGAGGGAGGAGGAGACTCAGAGGACAGAGGAGCGTGTTTGGCCTTGTCTCAGCTGATGCCGCCGTATCAAGCACATCTCCTTCTTCTCTCACCACGACGCCTTTATCCAGCCCTTTCGTTACGCTCTTGTTCCAGTGGCCGACCCGAATATCTGCAACTGTCGTCTCCACCTTCTCCCAGGTTCTCTTCTTGTCCGACATGGGGCGGAAAACGTGCCATCAAGTCTCTGCTTCTGAGCCGCACTACTCACCTCGCTGCCCAAGTCGTCTGTTTCTTCCGTATTATTTCTGGTCGTCATGTCCTGCTCTTCCCTGTGCTTTTCGTTACATGCATTGCCTTCACCCTGACTATTCAGTCGTATCTCCTGCTCTCTACGCATTACTCACATCCTGCTGGATTATGGCTGCCAGGACTTGCAAGTCAGCTTGTTGAGGACGTCGGTCATTGATCAACGCTTCTTGCCCAGTCTTTGTGTTCCCCCGCCTAATATCTCTCGCAAAGCTCGCATAACCGATTAATCCGTGATTTTCTCCCAGCATGAAATATTCGTATTGATCCCCAAGCGTGATGAGCTTGTCAAGAACCCGTAGCCTGCGTCCGATGACGCGCTTCTCTCTTCGACAATTTCCAAGCCGTTATTGGCCGCCGCACCATTCTTTCGTCGATTGACTGAGTGAATAATCCGTAATCCTCCTGGTGCTGCAGTTGATGTAGAAATAGATCGTCGCTGGACCCAACATTTTGATTACATGCGATACTTACGTTTGAATCCAGATCCATCCCTCTCGGACTTGATAGAAGGGGACACAGAGCGAAGAATCCGAGGGCAAATATTTTCACTGATTTTAGTCGTATCTCTTTCTCACGTCGCCGTGGGCACACTTGAATGTACTAATCCGAGACTCCTGTCCCGCTGCCAGGAATATCGGTCTCGAATCTGAAGAGTTAGGCACTGACTGTGGAACGCAGGATCGAGAAACCCAGTTCCCTGCTCTGCGGCAGGAATAACTATCGTTCGCAAAATGCCGAGGCCCGTGGACGAAAATGGAAATATTAGCTCCCCCAACCCGTCGAAACGGGCGATACGGATGACAGGTCGCGAGTGTGGCCGCAAAGAAGTGCTTCAAACTCTGTCTCAGAGTCGCGGACACAGAGGCGCCAGCACTGAACGACATGCCTGCCGTGGCCTATCACAACTTTCTTCATTACCACTATCTACGCGGTGAGCCTGCCTGGCAGACAACGGTGTCCCCACAATGGACCGTTGGCATAGGAGCCCTCGGGCAGTGCTCCCAACACTTCGAGATCGGTGGTGCTTTCCTCAGAGAATGTCTCCCACCTCATGGCGGTGCTGGCGCTACTTTGAATTGTCAATACCCTGTACCTGCACCTCACTAGCGCCGCTGGACGCGTTCTGCGGATCTGTTCCATGCACCTCGGGGTGTTGAATGGTTCGACGAACGTGGATGACCTGGGCGCCTTCCTTGGCGCTCCGGAGGCCCTTATCGGCCTGACGGATTTATGGCAACAGCAGGGCGTCAATTTGAAAGCCTTGATGTTTGAGATCCGTGCCACTCTATACGACTGGATGACGATGGATGGATGGTTCTATCTGGACTCTTTGGGTAGGGCTGCCACCCGTTGCCGTGACGGCAACGGCCGTCGATTTGATGGCCGTTTTTCTTCTTCCCGAAAGGTTGACGGGACGAGACGGGTGACGGGACGGCCGTCGCGGCCGTCTCGACGGGTAGAGTGGGAATTTAAACTTTAACTTGCCTTTTGACCCTAATAAAATGTGGATTAGTACTGCAATATCATAAGTTTAACTCCCACATGCCCACCCTGATATTTTCGTGCTTCCAGCTAGAGAAATCGACCCAAACCTTGAGGTTGCACGTCGGCAATCATGATCGGGAGTTGCCGAAAATCCAACACAAGCAATATACCGTCTGTAACTCTGTTTGGAGCCAGCAAAAATGTAAGGCAAGCAGGAAAGTGTATCCCGTCCAAGATAGAAGTCTCTGTGGACTAAATAATGACGGAAATTGTCAGTTTACAGGTAGATTTATATGACCCGTGGAAACGGCCGTCGCGGCCGTCGTTTGACGGGCCGTTGCTTGAGGAAAAAAATGGTCGACAGGACAGGCACGGCACCCGTTCGACGGGTGCCGTCGAACCGTCGCGACGGCAACGGGCGGCAGCCCTATCTTTGGGACGCTTTCGCGCAACGGCATTGTAATTTGACCCAGTGGTACGCATCTTTGCAGTGTCTTGGACGTTGCGTAGTCGCCGCGCCCGACGTGGGGACATCGTTGATCGATCCGTCCTAGAAGCGCAATTTCGAGAACTCGAATCATTGGCCAGAGACCGTCGAGACCGCCCCAGAACGTCAGCCAGGACACCACGGGCCAATATATATTTAGTGGAAATTTCTCTGGCCCTGGGATGACCGAGATTGTTAGTGGATCTGTGCAATCTGTCTAGCTGTTACTCATGAGCCGAAGATTTACCGCGACTCGCCGGTGAGTTCTCGACGGTAAATGGCTAGTGGTGTAGCCCGGTACATTTTGTAGGCCGATGTATCATAGACTACGACCTGGCACGATCCGACATGGGACCCCGCTGGGCTATAATATTATCCAGAGTCTTATCCACTCATTTACGACCTTCGATCACTTGATTTCATGTCTCCCATTTCGTCTGCAAAAGCCGCTGGCAGTAAAATCTCATAAGCCTGGTTGCGCAGGAGCCATTGGAGCCATATGATGGCAACTGAACGGCTCCACAGCCAAAATCAGACCAAAATCTCACGTCAGTGGCTTTGTTTCGAGAACAGCTGTAATATCCTTTCAGGGACATCTTGCCTGCGACATTCCATATCTCCTGGATGAACTTTTGATGATGCTTGTTTGATCATTCCGGTCCTGCCCGCTGATTTGTCCATTCAAATTGACGCCTTAAGCGGCCATTCAATGAATTCTCGGGAATCGGAGTTGCCCAAGAGTTCAATATCCAGCCAATTTCAATCCAAGTTAAGGGCAGCTATGTCCAATAAGGTTGACCACACTAGAATGTGCGCGTACGGAGTATTTGGATGAATGGGCAGTTTTTATTTCGTTCTACAACCTCAGATCTACAATTCTACGCGAAAAGATTTGAATATACGATTCGGAAACTAAGAAACACGCGGACGAGATTGGCAAAATAAAGTGACAAACGACTCGACACCATATGCCTCACGGGAATGTCATATGAACGGCGATACAGCCGCAGAAGAAAAGATAGGTGAACATCTGTTGAATTATCAGTCTAACTATCTTGCAGCAAAGCAGGTGCTGACCATATATGTTTGGTGGTCGTAATCCTTCGAGGCGCCTTGAAGAATACGGTGCGCTAGGTAAAGCATACCCAGTCCGAAGCCATAACCCCAATAACCACTCGTGAATCCAACCACCGAGCAGAATAGTGGGGTCAGGGCAAAAAGCACCGTCATGACGCAACGGGAGTTGCGTTCACCCAACGCAAGCGGCAGCGTATTCCTGCCCGTAGCCCTGTCGCCCACGATGTCACGAAAGTCCTGCACCTGGAACAAGATCCCGCTCAACACGCTCAGCGTGAGTACCCATCGCCACTCGCGAGGGCTCATTGGTGCAAATTGCACCCACATGGGCTGCATGATGCAGAGTGTTCCGAGGGAGATGAAGACTGCGTTCCTGGTGAACCAATGCTTCCCGAAGCCGGTGAAGTTTTGCGCGATGGTAAGTAGAACCCAGAGAACAGTCCACGGCATCACGCCCTCCGCTGCGCCGAGGATTAGGAACGCGCCAGTGCTAGCGTACCAGCGGATGTACGCCCCTCGGAGCGATACGCGGCCCGATGGAATGGGCCGATCGGGCTTGTTGATTCTGTCCTCTGCGACACCGCTGATCTGGTTGGATGAAGTGAAGGTGTAGACGAGAAGGATGAGGTATATGAGTGTTCGTCCGAGGCCGAGGGCGATGATGCGAGGGGGGAGAGCGACAGGGAGGGAACGAAGGGCCGTGATTGCGTACATCGTTCCGGGAATGATAGTCGTAGACCAGTCCCTCCAGGTGAAGGCCCAAAACACATCAAGTTCGTGAATTATTAGGGCCAGCACAATGGAGAGACTCAAAGACGGTCGACCGTCCGTGCCTCCCAGCGTGTGTGCCAATTCTTCAAATCATTAGTGAATATAGAATGTTAAAAATTTAATCTAGGGACATACTGGGAGGTTTCGATACTTGCATCGTGTTCATTGAATATACTTCAGGATAAGCTTAAGGACTGTGAGGCAGACTCTTATATCACCTTCCCCGACATACACTATATGGACAAAATGATTGAAAGGTCGGTTTTCCGGCCAGATCTCAACAATGAGACCATATTTTCAGGTGAAATCAAGTATAGGGCTGTTGGGTAGGTCCCTCCCTACCGTTTAGCAACAACGATGGGATCAAAATATATTGATGCGCCATCAGTTGGGCTCAAATACGGAAGAGACCCAAAAATCGCCACTTTCAATTTGAGTTATGATTTTTTTGGGGGCAAACTGAATCACCCTAATGGTAGATTGGGATGTCCTATGGCATCTCCACCTTTGAATTGTGCCAAAATATACAGCCAATAACGAACTGTGGGCGCCGCAAAATCACCATTTCTACTGTTTTCTGGTGTTTTCACCAGTTTTCACCAGTTTTTGGCCATCTTGCGGGCTCCATATCTCGCTATTGCCGGTATATTTTGGCATGATTCAAAGTGTGATATGGCATAGAACATCATGAACTACAATCTGCATGATTCACTTTGTCCCGAAAAAAATTATAGCTCAAGTTGAACACGGCCCTTTTTCGGGCTTTTCCGTATTTCGGCCCGGCTGATGGCGTATCAACATATTTTGATGTCGAAATTCATGCAGAATGGTAGGGCGGGTCCTGCTCACCAGTCCTATACTTTAGTTGAAGAAGAAATATGCTCCCATTGTTGAGATATGCCCGGTAAATTGACCTTTCAATCATTTTGTCCATATAGTGTAGGCGCCTGAAAAGGCCGATGTTATCAGACGCCATGCCCACCGGACAATGACATGATTATTGTTCTTAAGTCGTTCAAATGAAACACAACTCCGGCCCTCTGATCTCCGAGAAAAAAATTCTAGGTGTCAAGGCGGATGGGGATGCCGAAGAATGATCATGCTGAATGTCGTCGTCATAATAACGAAAATTCGCGGGTGCTCCTGAGTGTTCCGAGACAAATCGGATCATCTTCGGATTTCTGTGAATGCCTACGTGACGTCTCATATGGGCTATGTCCCGGAGGTGTTCTGCGCCGTTCTCGTGTTAGTGAGGCTACTAACCTGTGTTGATGTGCTGACTGTTTTTTTTTTTTTTGCTCCTTTGTGATCTTCTAGCTCTACTGCGGCAAGAAAGACTCCAAGAATCCACTGCGACCGTGAGCTCGGCCAGGAGAATGCAGGAGTTCCAGGGACGAAAATGTAGTAGTGCGTGTAGATCGGTATACTTCCTGGAGACCGGCGTTCCTGAGTGGGACTGTGCCGTGCAATGCCACCTACCTACCTACCGACCTCCGCGGATACGTGAATTATTCTTGGGTATCAACTGCTTTTAACCCCCTGAGGGTTCAATTACAAGCTCCGTCTCACCTGCACGGTTCTTTTCCATGACATATTTACCCCATCGCCCAACCAATCTAGACGCTAGTCAGGTCGTTAGCAAACCAATAAAGCAGTATTAACTGGCAATTGATAGCTGGATTGTCTTGGCTGCAATCCACGGATTCTACGAGGGTATCGTATGTCTTGAAGGCTATGTGCCACCATTTTTTTCCCATGTTGTCGAGCCGCCCTCCGGGGACCGTTCCTTCTTTCGGTCTGATCGATTGATTGGCACGGTGAGACGGCTCGCCTTCATTCCATGGCCGACGGCTTGGCCCAGGAAAATATCCGCGCAGGATATCGTATTCTCTTGCGCAATGTTACTTGCGCATGCACGACAATAGCGCTGAAATAACCCACCAGACAGCGGCAGTGATTCAATTTTTTGTGGACGCATACCGGCCCCATTAGCTTCGTTCGATACAACTACTCAGTTTTCCCAAGCATCGAGAGACTTTTTCCGCTCCCGAATACCAACCTTCGGACAAGCATCACAAACATTGTTAGATAGCTCGAACAGGCCAGGCCTCGGCAAGACGACGCTCCGACTGAGGACCCGGAAACACCACCACGGGAAATGTACCGGGGTCTGAAGATTACCGAAATTGTGCGAATAATTGTGTCGTAGTTGAATCCTCGCTCCCGTGAGGGGATGACGGGGATGGCAGCTCTTGCGCAATCACCCAGCGCTTGATGCTGCATGATGCATTATGGAGACATCAAGGAACGAAACGAAACCTGATTGATTGTATGCCGGAGGATCTATGGGTGGTCAAACCGGTCCAGAGAATACAGACGATGATGGAGGCCGCGTGCTTGGGTTAGATATGAAATGACAACCTTTTAATAGCGGCTTCGCCGCCCAGTTCAAGCCGCAGATACTGGAGGCCGGGTTCCGCCAGCCAATTCCATATTTTCCTCAGGCCCGAATTACGTCAATCACCCTTCCTCCCTTGGACGGTCCAACCTCCGTCGACTTTCCTTCTCCCGACTTTGACGCGTAACTCCCAAAACTGATCGAAGTGGTTATCGATCGGGATTAGCCTGGTTGCGCGGGAGTCATTGGAGCCATATGATGGCAGTTTTGCTGTGCGTAACTGGATGGCTCCACAGCCAAAATCAGACCAAAATCACCTAAGCGAGCACCGACGCCATGACTAATGGGCCTCTCAGGTCGGTTCTTTTGTATTAGTAAAATCCACCTGAGAGGCTCTGAAGAGGCGTCGGTGCCGGGAGGCGAAGTGCTTCTATTAAGGATCTAATTCATATAGGGTTAAATGGTCGCCGCGTGAGCTCCCGGCGTCTCCCTCCATCTTCCCACACCTCCTGCCATGTAGGCGGCAGGCCACCGCCTCCTCTAGCCATTCATCTGACAGGATCCCTCCCCTGTACTGTAGCCCATGCAGAGCCCTCATAAATGATGTATTTGCTATTCCATATCCATTAAATTTATGGTAGGTTTGATGGTGGTATGGACAAAATTACTGCTGTGCAGGAGGCGACCGGTGTCAATATTGGTTCACTACAAAATTAATTCCGGTGTACACAGCCGTTGGGTGAGTCTACTGTACAGTTATAAATTCGAAGCGACTTCTCCGTTTTCGCTCCGGGATTGCCGGAACATGGTGTTTTGGGGAAGTAAAAACGTGGGGTATCCTTTGATCTGTTGATCTGCGGTGGACATGAACTTGAGTAGATGAAATGCTTGCACCCTCCAAAATAACGCGCAGCAGACGAACGCTGGTGCTTTACGACTTCCGCAGATGAACTGGGGCTACCGAAAGTCGGAATGCTGGGAATGTGGCAACAACCCAGTTTCGCAATCCGGCCGATAGGCGGTGATAGAAGCTATTCGTTTTAAGGAGACGACACCGTCGGGAGCGGCAAACTCGGGCAGTACGTCTGGAATGCACGGGGAATTAAGGCACCGTCTGGTGAACAGGATGTCAGGGAACTTGATGAACACTGAGATAATACCGACTGCATCCGGTAGACATATATCATACCGCGATTTCGGCACTGCGTGAAAGCGGAATGCCCTCCATTATAAGACGCAGAATCCAGATTTTTCATCATCTCATGAACTCCTCGTCGCGAACTTTACAACAAGTTGCCCTTGGGTCCTTCTTGGTTCTCGGCGCAATTCTGCTGAGGTTTTTCAAGATGAAACGACGGGCAAAATTGCCACCTGGCCCGCCAGGAATTCTCTTCTTCGGGAATCTGTTCCAGCTGTCGTCACGCGTCTGGCTCAAGTTCACTAGCTGGAAGACGTACGGTTAGTTTGTACAAATTCAAGTTGAACTTTGAGAAATCAAACTATCTTCCAGGGTCGGTTGTGTATCTGGACATTGCGGGCCAACCAATCATTGTGTTAAACAATGCGAAGGCCGCCGCTGACCTGCTCGACCGCAGAGCGTCAATATACTCAGATCGCCCTGGGAACATAGTCGCGTCTGAGATGATGACGGGTGGACTTTTCTTTGCGATGAGTCATTATGGAGACACGTCTGTTTGCATTTTTAATCTCCACGCTGCATCATTTCTAACAACACGATTAGCTGGCGGAGAATGAGGCGCGCTGCACAAGAAGGCCTTAGCAAAAAATTCGCCCATAAATTCCATGTGATCCAGTCGAAGGAGGCAATTTTGCTCACCCACAGTTTGTTAGTTAATCCAACCGCTTGGGACAGTCATTTGCGGAGGTATCCATGCGGTTGTGCAATTCAATGAATTCAACGTTGACGACTATCAGAACCACGGCCTCTGTCGTTTTATCCATGGTCTACGACACGCCAGCCCTTCTTTCCGAGGAAGACCCAAAGATTACACGTGTAAATGATTTCGCGGAGAGACTTGTCCGCGCAGCGTATCCAGGCGCTCATCTTGTGGAATACTTCACATGGATGAGGTATCTTCCCTCGTGGATGGCAAAATGGAAGCGAGACATGCTTGACCAGCACAGAATGGACGACGCAATGTTTCGGGGGCTGTTCAATGAAGTCGGCGATCGGATAGTGAGTTTGATTCCTGTCATCAACGTTGGACGGCTGAATGATGGATGAGTGCAGGCGCAAGGCGACCAACTCTCGGGTTTCTGCGCACATTTGCTTGAAAAAGAGGATCAACATGGATTGGATGAGAAAGAATCGGCATGGGCTGCTGCAGCGCTGTAGTGAGTTCAACTAAACCTTCGTCGCACACCCGTCAGTCTAAATGATCCAAGTGCGGCTGGAGCTGATACGGTAAGAACCCTGCCCTCTACAGGTTCTCGCGCGCTGATACTTACGGTGCAATCATCCAGACATCAGCAGTCCTTGGATGGTTCCTCTTTGCCATGCTGTCCTTCCCGGAAGTACAGAGACACGCCCAACCGGAACTGGATGCAGTGATTGGACGTTCCCGAATGCCAACATTCGCGGATTATAATAGTTTACCCTACATACGTGCATTAATCAAAGAAACCTTGCGCTGGGCCCCTATGGGTCCAATCGGTATGACTGTCCAAGCTCTATGTATGATATAACGAAGTTGACTTTCTCCGTATGCAGGTCTCCCACACCGACTGATGGAAGATGACTACTACGATGGCCACCTCATTCCCAAAGGCTCAATCGTCATCGCAAATGTGTGGTATGATCTGCATGTTTGTCATTACTCCAGACCTATAACCCAATTCAGGGCCATGAACCGAGACCCGGAAGTCTATGGTCATAACGCGGATTTATTCGAACCCACTCGCCATCTGGACGAGGACAGCCGACTGACAGTTTTTATTCCCGAGACCAAGGATGAGGGCCACCACACTTTTGGTTTCGGGCGAAGGTAAGATTCTTCCACAATGTCGGGTCGAATGGTGGTTAAATTCCTCAGGATCTGTGTCGGGCGTCACGTCGCGAATGACTCACTCTTCATTGACTGCGCCAACATTCTCTGGGCGCTCTCCGTCGAGCCTTTTCACGACCACAATGGTGCTCCCATCATTCCCAGTCTGGATGAGAGCATCGACAACGGGATCGTGGTGTGAGTTGAATCCCAGCCGGATATTCTTGCGATTTCACCTCAACGCATATCCAGACGCCCACCCCCATTTCGATGCTCTTTCAAGCCCCGATTCCCTAATGCTACGAGAGTCGTTTCCGACTGCAAGGAGTTGATCGCGTAAACGGATATCTCGTATGGTAGATATGCCATATACCGTAGGCCTTTGTCGAATTTCCCCACATCAGCAAAACCGAAACCATCTGGTTGATGTTGATCTGGCACCAGACCAAAGGAGAAATTGCCGCGGCTGCCGCGCACTGCCGCGGCACTGATGCAGCAATACATAAGCCCAACTAAGCCCGACTAAGCAACGTAGGAAATACTTCACTTGTGAGTTCTACTGTGGAAGTAGGTCCTAGAGATGTACTGGACAATTATACAGCTTGAATATACTATTCTCTGGGTACGTCTTACTCGATTTGTGAGTGCGAAGTCCAGATTCTGTCATGGTCCACCCATGAACTTGAACCTCGAAATTGGATGGGACAAGATGCATTGTGTTTTAAATGCTTTAGGACAAGTTGGACTTTGTCGTTACAATTTTAGACATAGATGCATGCCGCGGCACGTCCGCGCGGCAGTGCCGGGTCAGTGCCGCGACAACACAGCCACCGGGTAAAGTGCCGCGCACGATTTAACTCCTTCCACATCGCTCCTCTGGCCTGTATTCGAGCTCATAAAGGGTTGGCTAACTCCAGTGGACTATGTGGACCGATATCCTATGGACCGTAGAGGTAACATCTGTGTTGAACCACACACAACCTGCCCCATTCGACTCTCTGTCTTTAAATAGATGTCAGCCGGGAACTCGACTATGGCAAGCTGCCTTAATAGGACACCAATTTAGTGACAGCTAAACTACTGGTGGTACTAACTACAGGATAGATAGCATGGTCAGTGATGTGTGTGTCTATTACCACACTTACCGCTACCGTTGTCCTATTCCTATACCTACTGTTATCAACTGTTCGTTCTCTTCGCTTCATGCAGTACATTGAGCTATCAGCTGCATAGTTACTTACCTCTCCTAGAGTATAACTATCTAATGTCCTCAATAAACTGTCTATGCTTGTCAGTTCAAGTCCCCCCGACCTCCTTTTCCAACATAGAAGGCGACTGAACTTCGAAGTAAATGCCCTCTCTTGAACTATACATGTATTGGGTGAATATCTCCAGAAGTATCAAACTTGGATGTCAGGCTTCAGGTCCCTACTCCACATCCAAAACCAGTCCGAGATTTGATGTGAGAGTGGGAAGTACAAGTGGCTACCTAGTTTCACTTCTTGGGATGCTGCGATGTAGTTTTTAGGCTGATCTTGATGTGCCGCTAGTAGCATTGTTGTCTCAATTTGACCGAGCGGGGCCGAGCGGGACCGAACTCTTTCCCCACACACAGACAGGCGCTGAATCGACTTGGAGCCAGGAATAATGGTGGAAAATCATATAACAATCCTATGCCTCTCCAAAAATTATGTAGTTGAATAGGCGAGGCATACACGTGAACTCAATATTGTGGTAGACTCATTATCCACCAAGCCTCGGTCGAGAGAAGGTAAACAACGGACGTGTTCCCTTCGACTCCTTGAAATGAGACACCACAATTGGCCTCGGGGAGTCTATGATAACTCGGTGGACTACCACAACGTTCAACCATGGGATCTAGTACTAATGATGGCAAGATTTCCACGGTGCCGTGCTTTCCACGACTCCTCTGTTGAAACATCGTGTCAAATTTGAGGCTTCGGGCCAGCGTCGGTAAAATATTCAGGGCTATATAATTTGTACACACCACGGGAAGAGCATGTGCTTCCAATCCACCGGGCACTGTACCTACAACGGACAAGGGAATTCACGTCCTTCATCCTTGCTGGCTGTCGACGAGGAAAAATAATTTACCGCAATAGACCTATCGCGCAGCCAATAAGACAGAAATGGGAGAAGCAGCGGCAGTCACAAGTACCAGGGAGTTTAACTGGCTAAGAAATTTGCTCAACATGTTAGTCGTCAAAACAAATGGAAGGGAAAATAGAATTATAGTGATGAAAACTGAAAACCAAGCTGTACTTGTGCACTGTCAACGGACACACTTCCAGTGTTGGAGTCGGGGCAGCAGTTGTGACATCGCGCATGGAATATCCGGAGGCATGCGGGGTGCAGTAATTATCGGGTGTGGTTCCAAGTCGAGTCGACGAGGTGGTGTTTTTGAGTCCAATAATGCATCAATGTATTAGGCCTCCAGCTAACTCGATTTGGAAGTATACAGCAGCAATTTATCTCATACTGGATCAACGCTGGTGAAATTCGTCTCCAACCGGACCCAATTTTAGGGATTTCTTCGGCCCGCAATGCACATACTTGATTTAGGGGCTTGCAAGCGCTGTGGAAGTAGAGACTATTGTTTATCTCTGCACTCCACAAGGACTACTTCTGGATATAGAGCTCGATGTGATACAAGCTGGAGCTATATTGTAATCACCTCTTGACTGCTGTATCAATAGCGGGCGGATCGGCGGCCCGAGGACAGGGATTTACTTAAGAGAAGTATAGGTACGTGTCTTCAAGAAGAGGAAGCTGACTCGGATCAGTCCGAATAATCATAAAGCACTCTTCCCTCTCAATATAACCAACGGATGCGAGGGAAGAGTGCTTTATGATTATTCGGACTGATCCGAGTCAGCTTCCTCTTCTTGAAGACACGTACTCATACTTCTTTTAAGTAAATACAAGGGACTGGTCGGTCGCTTCACGGCCTCCCATCCCCTTATCTGAATTTAATAAACTCATAGGCGGACTGAGTACCCAAAACTAAGTATGATGCCACTGGGTTGAATTCAATCGAGTTGAGTTGGAGTTGACGATTCACTTCAGCGCTGAGATAAATTATCTCGATAATAGAAAGACAGAAGCACAACATTTGACTCCCCTTCATTCCACCCTATCTCAGTCTTTTTTTCATTCTCCCATTGCATAAAATTAGGCCATCTGCACTGGGCATTGAGCAAAGATGCTGATTCATATTATTACCTCAGAGATAAGAGTGAATATATGAGGCAATGGCGTTGAAGGCCTAATTTTCAGGTATTTTTGTTCATTTTCAAGTCTCGCGAGGTTTGCTCCCCAACTGAGATCGCGCCAAGTGACTCCGCGAGCTGCTGACAATGCTGACGTTGGCCGCGGCAGCCTTTGTTTCGTTGCGGTGGGAGCCATCTGTCAATGTTAGCGCGGAGGCAGTGTCTGCCAAAGTTTGTTGGACCGGTGACGTGGTGCCGGCCAAGGCAAATGTTGATTGACTGTAGGCTGGCAGACACGGGAGCCCGACAATCACCGACGGCGAGCTGCCGTGGAGCGCGGCATCATCGGAGATTGAGCGGAGCTTAAAAAGCTTCGGACAGACGGACACACGTAATTTTATAAAGAGGGTGATGTGTGCTTGGGCCGCCGACCCGCCCCGCCATCTAAGGCCTTTGTCAAATAAGCCCCGCTCGACGCCATCAGCTTGATGCGCTCCTGGCGTCAGTGAGGGCACAGTCACCGGAACCATCTGATGAACATTCTCGGCACACTCCGCCTTGCTCTCTCTTGTACTTCTTCCGCACTTCCTTTGCCGCTTTTCACGCTCGGTGCACTCGAAGCGCTGCATCACTGGTCACTGCCCATGACGGCTAGCCGCTCGAGAAGCACATTCTACCCTCGATGAAAGGGACGGCCCCGGCACGCGATCTGGCTCTGGAACGCGGACGTCGATGCCGCATGCGTATGAACAACCGCGAATGCGCAGGATGTTCGGCTCGCGATTAACTGGCCTGCACCCTAGAGGCTAGTCTTGGGCCACTGATAAATAAACTGTTTACCATGACCCAGAACTTCATTCCTTTACACTCTCTGTTGCTATAGTACTAAGGTGGCGACAAGTTGAATCAAAGTTTCTTATTTTGGTCGAGCCCCTGAGTCACGTGCTCAACCTGCGTGCGATCTTGCCGGCGCCGGTGGCGCACGGCACTGCCACGCGCCCTCCGACGAGCGCGCCTGATGCGACGCTGTCGGCCGGCCCGCCGGCCCGGTTGTTTGCCATCGGGGCTTTTGCCAACTCTTCCTGACACCAATCTAACCAAATTGAATAATCATATACTACTACGGACTCAACGGATGTGTCTACAACTACATAATAGGAGGCCCATAATTGACCCACAAGGCTTCGGTCATCATCATTCTGAAAGCTTTATTGAGCATCCCAACACCACTAGACTAGCCCCGGGAACCCGATGTACGCCCAGCATAGTAGCAGAGGATTAGGTATACAGCCGTTATCAAAAGTTTGTACGGGTGGAGCCAAAGACTGATGCTCGATTTGTGCTTACCTTTGTTTGCTGTTGCGTTCGCTCCACACCTCCGTCTTAGCTTGATCTTGGTTCGATTTGACCTTTCTCTCCATGCAACATTGAGGGAGTGCATGCCCATTCATCGTTGAGAATATTCATTTCATTTACAGAGGAAGTGGTGACCATTGAGAAGAGAAATCTGCATTCATACCAGGCCGGCATACACCGGAGCTCCACTTGTGACGTCAATTTCGACAACAAATGTAAGCACAAATCGAGCATCAGTCTTTGGCTCCACCCGTACAAACTTTTGATAACGGCTGTAAGCGAATATGTCTATGCCCGACTAAGCCCGACTAGCAAAATTTTAACTATGAGTTCTTTTGGGTCTAAACAATGTATTACAACCAGTAAAGCTTCCGCATACATCAGTTTGGGCCGGGGGGACTTTGTGGACGAAGTTAAACGCTGCGCTGCAGGGCCGCGGCAGGCGCGGCTCTTTTACCCAGCCCAGTCGGACGGGCAGCGCGACACCTCGATCTCGACACGAGAAAAGAATTCCGAAAGCGGGAAGGAACGAAATGAAGCCATGAAATCCAAAGACGATAATGCATGCCGTTCCAGTACAGCACATAGAAGAATCGGGATGACTGGGTGCGAACATGGAAGGAGGACTCGGAGTTATTTGGCTTTGTGTCGCTGCCGGATCAATCCCGGCTTGATCCCGCACAAAGGACAACCTGCAGCACGTAAGACAGGACAGGTATTTGAGCCAGCGTGCACCAGCAGGCGCATCTGCTAAAGATTCTGAAATGGTTTCATATAATTCCGCAGAGATCCCCCGCTTGACCCGAGGTACGAAGCAAAATTTCAGCAGGTTTTCGCCTCCTCAATTTTCAACGGTGATCTCCCATCCCAATTTTTGCAATTCAAAGACCTTCAAGTTCGTCACCATAAAACAGTATCCGTACTTTCGAGAGTTTCCGCCCGGTGCGTGGGAATATTTACTTCCCAACCCCGAGTTGCCCGGTTTGAGGTTCAACCACTTCCCCTGTTAGCCCGGTAACCAATCTCTTGCATGAAGACAAATCATTCATAGAGGAGGATTCAGGAATTTTAGCTAGACTGTAGGGCTAATCTCTGTACTGGTTGCTTCCTCGTTGGATATTCTTTGAGCTGACAACAACACCGCCAGCGCTAACCCGATCGCGAGTGGACCGACCGCCGCCAAGTACAGATCACCCGCCCCGTCGATCAGATTCACCCAGAACCATACCTCTGCTTGTTTCGACTGCAATCCTAGCGTCACTGGTGTGCACTCTTCATTCTGAGCCTCCCGTAACGTCACTGAACTCGATGTATTCAGTAGTAAGTTCCAACAGTAAGCTAAAGGAGTCGTGAGGAGTTGGTTAAAATGAAGCACAGCCTTCACGGTTAACTTGGATGGATGACAGTGGAATAGGAGCTCCCGAGGTTGTAATGGCCGAGGTTTCTCCGGATTAGACGTGCGCGAACGGAAACTTCGGAAAGTTGCGCGCGAATCAAAAAGTTGCGCGGGAATAATAAATGTACAAAGTGAATGTCATAATTCTGGGGAATCCGTGATGGCCGAGATATGGGTCTGTATTTCTGCGTCCACAATGCCTGCGATGCCGCTCGGACGTTCGCCGATTCTAGCGAGAGCCGACAAGATAGGTGAGCCTATCCATGAATAAGTCCCAAAGTCTGATTCTGCTGCAAGGTCTTGCTGCAAGATTTGCACAAGCCGCTTGCCGATTCCCCCGAGAAAGGCAGCCGATGTAGTCTTCTGGGCCGCAAGGGGTGCCAACGTCAGGCACGTTAGTGTCCGGGCATCAGAGCTCGGTGAAGTAAGCATTCCAATGATCATGGAGCCGACCACGTTGACGGCAGATTGTGTGCCTTGGGGGGAGTTGATAAGCAAAGAGAGTGCGTATAGAGCACCTTCGACGACCCCTAGATTTTCGTCACTACCAAGGAGTCAACATCTGCTTCATGGAGACACATACTTAACACTCACCGCAATAAAGACACGATTTTTTTGCGGGGTTCCACTTCCAAGACCACCGCCACGAGGGTTTTCGCCAACTCTGCCAGCATCCTACACGTCCATCCACGAACCTGAATGATCGGTGATTCGAGTAGTTTTGCTGCGCAGTCTAACACATGTGCGTCCACCACGGCCTGCGCGCCTTCCGGCGACCTGCTGATCGCATACAGTGCTATTACAGCACCCTCGACAGCCACGGGCTTTTCGTCACTGGTTCAGAATCAGGAAAAGCCTGTTCGAGAATAGATCATTGATACACACCTCAAAAGAGATACGAGCTGTATGCACGGCTTTACAGCGAGGATGACTGCCGACGTGTTCTCGTGGAATGAAAGCTGCCCCACTAGACCACACACCTATTTCCGCACGACGGCGTCGGGTGATTTAAACAGTTCCATCACGCGTTGCAACACATCCTTGTCCAGTGCAGCCTGCGCACCTTCGGGCACTGAGGCGATCCAATCACTGCGTTCCAGGGGGTCCTAGGCTGAGTCAATAAAGGTGAATGTAGGTGTACATAGGTCAGTGTAGCCGACTACGCGACCTACGCTGACCTATGTACACCTACATTCACCTTTATTGACTCAGCCTAGGACCCCCTGGAACGCAGTGAATGCAGTACCTGAGCCGCAGTCACCACGACACGCACATTTTGGTCGCTGATCCATGGAATCAGCATGGCTGTTCCAGAACAAGGAATCCAGACTCACTGCAAACGTAGGACGAGCTGTTCACAGGGGTTTATAGCGAGAACAGCGGCCACTGTTGTCCGTTGAGCCGCCAGCTGTCTCAGTAACCTGCATGTCCACATCCTGATACCAGGGTTCTGTGAGTCAAGCAGTTCGGCCGTGTAGTCTAACACCTGTGCATGATCATCACCTGCGCGGCGTCGGATAATGCGGCAATCCGGGACAGTGCATACACTGCAGACACTATGATCTCGTCATTGTTGTCCCTGTTCTGGAATCAAGTATACCACAAAGATACCAGAATCCGGAACTCACCGTAAGAATTCCACGAGCTTGTTGAAAGGGGTCCGCGTAAAAACAGGTTCCAACATTCTCTTTCGGCTCCCCACCTCCCCCAGCAGCTGGCATGTCCATCTCCTGACATCAGTGTTTGGTGACTCAAATAGTCCCGCCACACGGTCCAACACCTTTGCGTCCACCACGAAAAGCGTGCCTTCGGGTGGTGCGGCGATCTTGGACAGCGCGCATAACACCCGCGCCATAACCTCAAGATATTTGTCCCTGATCCATGCTCAACGCTCTGTCAGAACAGAAATAATTCAAACTCACCGCAAGTCAGATGAGACGAGCTCCTGGCAGTGCTTTGTATCGAGGGTGTGACTCAGCACGTTTTCCAACATCTGCATGGGCCATTCCCAGGTCCGTAGTCTAGACTGCTCAGCTACCCAGTCCAACACCTTTGCATCCACAGCTGCGCGCGTGCCTTCAGGACATGTAGCAATGCTACTCAGTGCCTCTGCCGCACGCTCGATGACCTCAATATGAGTGTCCCTGATTCAAGATGATCAGTAAATTGTTCGAGAACAATCACCGAGACTCGCCGCAGGAGGGATACGAGCTGTGGGCACGCGTTTACATTCAAGACGGTCATTGTGTTAGATTGGTGGCGTGCTAGTCGTGCAAATATCTCGCATGTCTGTGTACGGACGGACCTCAAAGTTCCTTGATTCCAACAGATCCGACAGGCAATTTAGCAAAATTGCCTCCTGCGGCCCTTCGGGAAAGCAGATAATCGAAAGTAGTGCGCGTGCTGCACTCTCCATGTCGCCAAGGGCGGTATCACGGAAGTGTTCATCACTGCTCGAACATCAACTCCTGGCTCAAAAACAGAGAATTGAGAGCCCACCGTAACATGGAAGCGAGCCGCTTGCAAATTTTCATGCTCAGGTCGGCGATCATTGGTACTGTAGACTTGTGGGAGGCTAGGTCTCCCAGCATCCTGCATGTCCATTTACGGACCCTAAAGTTCGATGATTTCAACAGATCCGACAGGGAATCTAACAAAATGGCCTCCTGCGGCCCTTCGGAAGAGTGGATACTCCAAAATAGTGTGTGTGCTGCACTTTCCATGACGTTGAGAGTGGTGTCATGGAAAGGTTGGTCACTGCTCGAGAATCAACCCCGCTGTAAGCCTGCCAGCTTATGACATTCCAAGTCCTTATATAGGTGCGCAATTGATAAGTTATATCTTATCAATTATCTACCTTTTGGTGTAGTGGTCTAGAACGCGCCTCGGACCGGCTTACACCCGCTTCAACAACAGAGAATTGAGAGCCCACCGCAACAAGGAAGCGACCTGGTTGAAAAGTTTCGAAACCGAGATGGCACTCACTGTAAGTGTGGGGGCTTGTTGGCGCAGGCGTGCCAGTGAAGAGCGGGTGGAATTTGCGCACCTATAAAACCAGTAGAAATCAACGGAATAAGGAGGGCACGAGGGAAGAGAGAACGACTAAGGCAATTATTAATTAATTGCCTTAGCTCCAGGGAGATGAATGGCAAGGCCGAGGAGGAACACAGCAATGGGAAGAACCCATTGTCATGCCGGCGACAATGCAAAAGTTGGCGGTGGCGGCACGGGGATTAAAATATGCCAAAACGGGGCAATGCTTGGTCACGTGACACAAAACAGGAGACACGTTTCAACTTCAAAACACGTCTTGAAGCACCTCTTTGACTCAACTACTGCGTGTTTTGACATGTTAGGAGCTTCTGAGGGACAATGGTTGCCCAACAGACAATGGTAGACTTGGTTGAAAGAAGAAGAGAAGCTGGATCGTCATAGGAATGGCAAATAGGGGGGTTTTGGAGCGACAGAGATGTGTTTTGGCTGGGATAGAAACATGTTTCGAGATGCTGGAACGTGTAGGAAAATGGGAACTAGGTAACCGTAGCTCCCCACAGCCCAGTTTGTGCTAGTAGGGGTTTATTTGGCAAAAGTAAACTACAGGGGTATATAAGGAGCGCAGAATTGTGGTAGACAGCAATCTACCGCCCCCGGGCACTTCACACATCTTCTCTCTTTTCGCTTTCGCTTCAAGGAACTCGCCAGGAACTCGCCAGGAACTTATGGGAACTATACCGGAATTTACAGGACAAGTTTAACGGGACGGAATTTTGTTACAGATTTTATTTCAGGCTATCGAATCTATCCACCAACTTCACCATCCTTATTCCATCTTTGCATTTGTGGTCTCCTGCCACGCGAACCCCTGAACACAACACTAGGATTTGATTTTGGTTGTGTTGTTGATTTCTATTCAGATTTCACGCACGCACCAACTTCTCGCCTTTCACCAGCACTCCACGTGTCCATGTCCGGATGCTGGTCTTCCCGGAGTTAAGCAGTGTACCCACGCACTCTAACACTCGCGCATCCACGAGAGCCTGCGCGCCTTCCTGCCATGTGGCGAGGCAATATAGCGCGTACACACCACTCTGAACGACCTCGACATTGTCGTCCCTGATGAAGATCCAGCAGTCTGCTGCAGCATAAATGATGCTGACTCACTGCAAGATTGATTCCAGCCGTTCGCAGGGATCTATGGCGAGGACCGCTGCTATTGCGGTTTCATGGCATGCTAGCCGTGCTAGTATCATGCACGTCTGGCTCTGGAACTCGTCGTTCAGTGCTTCCAGCATTGCGTCGACATGATACAATGCAAGAGAGTTAGCCACGGTGCGCGCATCGTCCTCAGAGTCAGTTCTCTCGTAAATTTCCGTCATAATCGCGGCCTTCATTGAGGGCGACACATATTTAAACCTACGGTATCAGTCAGCTGGGGGACGAAAGAACAATGGACGCATAATACCAGAGATAACTGGTGTAAATCTCAAAATTCTTGCTCGACAGCGGAGTCCCGCGATTCTTTCTGATGACACCTAGCGCCTGGCGGTCGTGCATAAGCCTCAGCAGCGGCTTCGTGGCAGCATGGAGGTTGATATTGGGACCCGTTGGGTTGCTGTCTGACCACCAACTGTGTATGCTTTCGGCGCGGGGCTGCTGGCGGGGAAATGGAAGCATGAGAGAGGAAAAAAAAGTAGCGTCGTGCTGCGCATGGCGACCGTATTACGAGACGGTTGGCATTTGTTGACATATTTAGCTGTATTGCGCGTCCCGCCGTTGGATACGGCCTGTCAGATATGGGCCTTCCTTATTTGGGAAATGCCAACTTGAAACGTCGAAGGCTGTAAATATTAACGGCATAGAATGGTGCGTGCGATTCCAATTCAGAGAATGATCCCGAGTAGGTTAGAGAAGCGCCAACCTGCGCCGATGCCGACACCAATCCACGCAGACGACACGCGGGCAGTCTCGCGCGCATGGAAGATCTCCCTTTCGGCACAATATTAATGGGAGAAGCCGCACCGCCGCCGCCGCGAGCAGCATATTGTACGACGCGGCAAGAAAATCAGGTGTTTGGAAAGATATGGCCATGGCAGCCACATCGAGGGCGAAACAGACAGCGAAGCATAGTGAAAGAAGTGTACGCAATAAGGAAAGGGAGACTGCCGTTCGACGTACCCAAATCCCGTCTTGCAGGGATGAGGGCGCACGGCAAGCGGGTCTCGACGGTGATGGAGGATACTCGTAGACTCGGCCGTCGGCGTAGATCGGCCGATGCAGTCCCGCCTCCCGACGTCGGGGTCGAAAGCAAGTTAAGATGGAGTACTCGTAACGACCGTTCGGTGGCATACTGGTGCTTATGGAGAAATAAACCGCGGTGTTTAGCAGTTCCCCCTCAATCCACTGTCCAGGGCTTTCCTTTTGTATGATTTTCTGCTTATTTTTGCTTCAGAGTCTCGCCGCTCTAGCTTTGCACTTTTCTCAATAATCATATTTGCTTATATTTTGTGATTCATTTTTACCGAACGAACCTCGTTGAACAATAAATCAGCCTCAAACCGGCATTCACTTCAGCCATCTCCACGAATAGCACAAGGTAAAAAAAATGGTATCAGACATCTGGCAGTGCATTGTGGCCCTCTGCCAAATGTATCATTGTATGGCCATGAGCTCCATGCCTCGCGCAGAGCGCACTCGCAGAGGCTGACCCCCCGGGCCGCCGTCATATCCCGCGTCGCGGATGCCATCCGCGCCCCGACTTCGTCTCCACCACGCCATCCATAATCACGATTTAACCGGCGAGCGACCATAGCATACCACCGGGCACCGCGTAGCGACCCCGGGGCGTCCATTAAACCCACACCGCAGGACAGGGGAGACAGGCGTAACACGCGACACGCGACATACGAAGTAGGAAATGCGACATGCGAAGTAGGAAATGAAAAACGGGAAGGGGAAACGGGGCACGGGAAGAAAGAGGGGAAACGAGATAGTAGCAAGTAAGGAAGAAATAAAGAACGGCGCAGAAGAAAAAAGTAGAAGCGAAGCACGGGATTACCCCACCCCGATCGCACAAGTAAAATGAAACAACGAGAACGGACGACCCACTGCCCGCTGCGCCTGTCAACCGCGCTGGATCCCCACAGATATGCGTCGGAGCCCGGCATCTGCGCCTCGGGACGACACGCTCCGTCTCGTCCCCGCCCTCGAGAGAAGGTGGAAACAAGAACCAAACGAGAAGGGGGAACGGAAACAGGACAGAGACGTAGGAAATGGGTAGGTGGAAGCCAGAACTGGCACACGAAGGCAAGAGGGCATGTACAGCCAGTAGCAAGAAGGGAAGAAATAAAGAAAAGGAAGGAAGGAAGAACAACGCAGCAGGAACGAATGCCCATGCGAAGGCCGAAGCAAGGACCCCCGCCCGATCGCGGAAGCAAAGCAAAACCAGAGGCAAAACGGGCACGCGACACGAAGAATGCACGGTAACGAGCATCGGGCGCGGACGCGTAGGGAAGGCACCGGACATCGCGAGAAGGTGCGCGTTGCATCAGGGGAGATGCACAAAGGCACACCCGGCGCAGCAGGCCACAGGATACGGAATGTGAGCCATGGACAGGAAAGGAAGGGGAAAGGGGGCGAAGAGCCGGAAGACGGAGGGGGAGGGGGAAGAGAATGGAAGTGTCTCGGAAGCGACGAGGGGGACGTAGCAGGAAATGTGAGAGCAGCAGGACGCACATGAGGATAGCGATGGTGGCGACGTCAATCGGATAGAACGTGAGTGCAAAGTTGCCGCCGAGGATGTACCACAGCGTCCCGTTCGTCCCGTGCTGAATAATTGCATGTGAATACAGTCAGCACCTCGCAGAAAGAAACGAAAAGAGGGTAAGGAAAGGAAAGTACTTACGCGCTCGCTCTCGCGCATGAGGAATCCCAGCGCGCACCCCAGTCGATCATCTTCTTCTCCGCCCCGGGGCCCACCAATGCGCGTTGCATCCCCACACGATGCTCGGCGTCAGCCGCGAGCGCGCGTGCGACCTCGTGCTCGTCGTCGTCGTCGTCGTCCGCTTCGAGCGCGGGGTCGACGTGGCCACCTTGCGCATGATGCCCTTTACGCCGGCGTCGCGCGCGGAGCTCGCCAAGGTGCGGCGGCGGGGCGCGGGAGCGGGCGGGGACTAGCTGGAGATGGAGGGAGCAAGGAGGGAGAGCCAGAAGTTGATTAGGCTCGAATCCAGCCTGTACATGAGAGCGAGCTCGTCGATGTACAGGCTGGTCGATCTGAGTTTGAATTTACATGACAAGCGGCCTGTCCCCATTAGGCTATTCTCGGCAACTTCAATTGGAGCCATTTCACTTGTAAATATTTGAACCAAGGCGCCAGACACTCAAATATGTATCTATTTTGTCAATGGCAAATATCCGAGGCCAAAATCGGAAGCTTTGAGAGCAGGAGAATGTTTTCGTGCAAATGTGTTGTTGTTTGTATCAAAGGTCGCACGCACGGGAGACGGTCCGGAATAGCCTTTTTGGGACAGCTCGCTTGTCATGTCAATTCAAACTCAGATCGACTGGTCTGTACCATCGACAAGCTCGCTTCCATGGTACAGACAGTTACTGGTCTAGAAGTTGATGCGCTCGGCATTATCGCTGCCGCGCACGTGCAGAAAATCCTTTTGTCTCCCACCTTCAAGCCAGTCTTCCTCTCCTCCTCGAATGCATCGCTGCCTCGCCATTCTGGAGATTCTCGAGCTCATTTGCACACACTTGCAGGGCAGCTCTTTCACGCCGGCTCGCAGAAAGGATTTTGCTGCTCTGGCGAGAACATCCAGGGACTTCCATGGTCCCGCTCTCGATATCTTGTGGAGGGTGCAGGATACACTCACGCATTTGATCAAATGCCTTCCATCGAATCTGTGGGAAGAATTCCAAGAACCGCCTGGCGCAGGATCATGGGGGTTGCGTCAGAGTCAAGTTGTGAGTACTCAAAAGTTTGCTCTCAGGGCGTTCACGATTAATCCGTCGTTTAGCAGGTCATGGGTGAAATTAACTCGCGGGATGGGGCGAGAACTTTGGTTTACGCACCTCGAATTCGAGAATTAAAATTGGGTTCGTATTTCTACGGTTCCGCTTTCCCTGATGTCAGTGTCCTCGACGCGATCAATTCCACCATTCCTCTTGAAGAGCATTTATGCCCTAATCTTCGGCGCATCTCATGGGCACCAGAAGAACCTCTCTTCCCCTATATCCGTTTGTTCCTTGGCCCCAAGATTACAGCTGCCCACGTCGTACTTCCAACTACATCCGCTCCGAATATCACCCTGCTTCCCACCCTCGAGCTTCGGTATCCCGAGCTGAAAGAGCTCACTATTGAAGGCCCCTCGGAGTGTCCCCTGCTATGTCGCACCTCGGCGATGGTTGCTTTGCCAGATCTGGAACGAATTAAAATCCTGACTTTCGATACCCTCGGTCGAGCAGCCCTCCAACATCTTTCGCAGCTTCCTCAACTCAAATCTTTGACCTTGTATATACCCGAAGTAAACGACCTGGGACCACCATCCCTGTCTCTCACTACGGCCCCCCCGTATCACCATCCATTCCCCGCGCTCCGCGACGTACACTTCGGATCAACCACAATCAAGTTCACCACCGAATTCATCAATATGTTGTCCGACTGTCGCTTGGATAGTGTCATCATGGGCACCGAAGTCCCGGCTACGACAATGGCCACGAGCGGGCTGTACACTAGCCTGGCTAGCCACCTGTCACACATCGCGCTCCAGTCGCTGCGTATTGGCTACGATGACTTGCCGATCCCACAGCCAGCCACAATCACCAATTATCTGATCAACGGCCATGCACTTGCAACACTGTTCTGTTTCGTAAATCTCACCGTGCTCGTTCTCAGGCCACCTGTTGGCTTCGATATCGACGACGCCACCGCATGGGATATTGCCCGTGCATGGCCGAAGCTTGCATCGCTTACATTGGAGGCAGCCAGCGAGTTGCATCATCCTACCAGCATGAAACTCGTCGGCTTCCGCGCCTTTGCGACGCACTGCAAAGACTTGGCACACCTTACTATCACCCTCGATGCTTCCACAGTCCCCCCTTTCGACAATTCCCCCGAGACGAAGATCTCACACCACCAGCTTACAACGCTCGGAGTCGCTGCATCACCCATTTCTGACGCGCTCAACGTCGCCCGATTCATATCTGATCTATTTCCAAGTGCCGTAAAAATTAGGACACTCACCGAATCCCGCGGGATTGAAGATGAGATGGACGAAGAAATACCCCACGCATGGGCTCGCCGCACTCAGTGGAAGCAAGTCGAGATGTTAGTTCCGATAATGGTGTCCATTCGTCGGGAAGAACGACAACGGGCAGGAGTGTCGGCCCAGTGATTTTTTTTCTGCCTCGGTCTTTCGTTCGTCTTCCCCTTTTGAAAAAATATCAACCCACGAGCTTGACTTTCTTCACTCGCAGCTGCCGATTTACTCTTATCTTATTCTTTCTTGATCTCTACACCAGTTTCAGTCTTTATGTTGCGAAGGCCGAGGCACTCCGGGATTCCGCTTCAAGGATTGCTGTGTATTCTCGGGTAGGATCATAGACCGGCTTAATTTATCCCTGCACCCAGATTGAGAGATCTCGTTCTGAACCAACATGAACATACCTAAACAGGCCCCGCTGAATTTCGAGAGGGTGTCGCATTCAAATGATTGTCGTCGAGGAACGCTCGATAGTCCCAGTCCTGGAGCAACAGACATTTTTTAACTGAGCTCTTAAATCGGGCACAAACCGGCAAGGTTGCCGACAGAAGGTGCCAGTTTGATCGTTATCTTCTGTTTTTAAACAGGAATCGTTTCGGTAAGTCTCCCTCGGGCCACATCATGGGTTGATTCTGCCCTCTCTCCATAAGATTCGGCTGTCTGAGGCGAAGTGCCGAGGGCGCAGTGCGCTCTTATAACTTACAAAACTAGTAGAAAGGCACTGGCGTGCGTCGGATCCCTTTAGTTTTTTCCAGACCTAGTACTGCCTTGAGAGTTATTCCACTGAAAATCACGCGCTTACACAAGTCCATAGTTATTTGTGTCCCTTCTCTGGGTGTCTGTACTAAAGGCTTCTCGTTATACAAATTTCCAAGTTTGAGTTTAAGTTCGACCGATGTCAGTCACATGATCTATCCACGCAGACGCGCGTAACCAAGCACAGCCAATCAAAGACAACAAACTTCAAAGACGCTCTTTCAAACACTTGTACTGCGAGCTTATTCGGGAAATAATAATAAGTTGAACGCAAAAAATCTAGAGCTAATCGTACCAAATTTAATATCACACTACTTATGTATATCTAGTAAGTAACTCGAGTCGAAGGGGGAATTTAATGTATAGCATATATTGTGAACGGCGATATCCGGCCATCTGGGTCCTACTACCGAGACAATCTTGCATCTCTTTGATGTTTTTCAACACAGTTCCCGATCCTGGAGCATGGGTTGGCTGCAGCAAGCCGCAACGAGTGCCTGTCTCACCGAGATCACCATCGTTCTCCCCAGCACCGTGGCATATTGGAGTACCTTCATGGTGAGAAGAAAATACAGGAACGCCCTGCTCGTTGGAGACATCCGGAATGCCATCCACCTTCACCTCACAACCCCATTGACTAGTATGTATCTCGAGTCGAAGGGGAAGGGAAGGTACTGTACTTGGGTTGAGGAAGCTATGAAAGATTCAGTGCAAACCGATTTTTCAACAGCTCATCCCTCCCTGTACAGAGTATACGGTTCACCTAACTGTGGCCATCACACAGTTGGTCACAAACTGTAGATTTAAGCAGGTTCGCGCACCCGCCAAATTAAATCTGCAACGATATGGTTTTGATAGATATATTTATTTTAGTTCCCTGTATTACTTACCTTTGTTCTCGGCTTCAAGGCAAATACATTGAGGTTGAAAGCGGGGGACAGAGCCACACTGTAGGACATGGAGTCCAACATACTACTGTCGGTTTAAAAAAAATTGCGAGCAGAAAACTCCCGTTTGATTCGGGGCCGAGTGATACTCACAATGTTCAACCAGATTTGGGTTGAATATCCATCCGTTTCCTTTGCCTTCAATCTATCTGCAAGTCCAATTTTTTTGGTCTGCGCTGGGGTCCCAGTGTCTAAAGCAAGGCTTCTCCGAGTCGGCGACTCGGTTGTCCAAATTTCAACTTCAACTGCAACATTGTCTCTCCGAGTCTTCCAACCCCCTGATTCCGGTGATTCCCATTCCCCAATATCAAGCTGAACCTCCCGTTCAGATTGAGGTAAAACAATAATTACAATTCAAAAATGACAATCACGTATCTCTTCAATGTGACGCGATGGGGGAAAATCAGTCATTCCAAGGGTTTGAGTTGCCCGGAAATAGTCCCAAATTACCGAAGATTTCTGGCCAAGAGACGGTTGGATTTAATCGGTTGTGTGACCGATTCGGTCAACTTTGGAATGGCAGGGTTGCCCTGTGCCCGAAGTTTGATTTTTTTTGGTGGGTGCCGTTGATCAGCTCTCGTACCGGTCTGCCTGCAGCAAACATCCTCCCATCTTCTTTGCCGTATAGCAGATTGGTTACGAGTCTATGATGTGGAGGCAGCCAAACAGTTTGAAAACCAAAGGTGAATAAGCCCAGAAAAAAAAAGTTGGATATTAATGAAGCGATCAAGGCACATTGGATACACTACAAAATTCAGGTTTGATTTCGCCAACCGTAATCCTGGAGGTCCGTAAGGAAAAATGGAGGCTGGCTAACGGGATCGAACACGCACTAAGTGCTAAAGATTATGCAACGTGTACACAGCCACTAAAATCTCAAAAATCATTGTCTTTTTGACGGATTTCATTACAACACAGCCACTATTGAGACTAGGGAAGAAAAATTGTTACTACTGTGAACACACACTTTCAGAACTGGTGATTATGAACAATTACATAAGTACTCATAATCACACTTCTCCGTTTATGGATGAGGAGAGAGATCTTTCAGCTGAAAGCTGCGACGATGAGGGACGTAAGATCTCACAGTTGCGGTCTGTGCTTTGAGTGATCTGAGACCGAGAGCCATAGCTATTGCTTGAACGCCGGTAGTGCGGAAGGAACGGCCTGCTCTGTCGTCAGACATGAGTGGTTGATTCAGACTCGTTAGGGAACTTACAGGAACTCGGCTCCAAGGAACGTGGCCACTGATATCGGAGAGAACCCACTGGGTAATTCCTCCTGGCAGATTTTCACAGCGCTTTGCAGATCAGCAGGTATAGAAAGCTGCTTGAACCATGCTTCCATCTTGTATTTCCAGAGATTTTCTTCGGACCGTGCAAAGAAGTCCAGCACGGATTGCAGGGAATTGTTCCTCCATCGAGCATACCGGTGTCTCCGTTGATTATCCCGCCTCATGTCCAGGGCCCTTCCTCTTGCTGCCTGAGTACAAATTGACCACCAGATCTGTGTTGGCGCAACGAGAGGACCCAGCACGGCGTAGTGCTGTAGAATGAAATCAAAGGCCTTGGAAGGTAAAAGTTCAACCTCTTCTTGTTTGCTACCCCAGGCAAAGCGGGAGGTGCAGCCACAGGCCGCGATGGCAAGTATCATGCTATGGTCTGTAATGGCAATAGGGACGGTAGGTAGATGCTCCAACATGGTATCCATAAGATAGCCCCCAAAAGCGGAACCCTCCCGTATTGTGGCACGTATTAGTCGTCCCAGTGCCATCTCGAATCGGAGACTATTCGGTTCCCCGCTGGTCAAGTGGAAACCGACAGCTTCCCACTGTTGGTTGGACATAGAAAGAAGGGGACGTGAATCCAGTGGACTTTCCTTTGTGCCCAGTGCCTCAACAAGAATGGCCTTTGCAGATGGACCCGATGTGGTGGCTGCAAGCCAGGACAGTGTTGGGTGGATCCACAGCCCTTCCGAGTTCTCGACATAGGCCTGCTCGGCCTGGCGGAAGGATGGTCCCGTTCGGCCGAGAAGATCAACATGTAGTGGTGGGAGCAGCCCTCCGTGACCCAAGCACCCTGTCAATTCCAGTGCATAGCACACAAGAACGTACGGTGTTAGCGGGATTAATAGGATGATTTTGATGGTGAGGAGGATATAGGCAGCTATGGGTCCGGTCAATGGGTAAAGAGTGGTGGCTAATGCGGTCCGATAGGGACATTCAATGATAAAAATGGGGAGGAGATTTGTTATCATGTACGCGCAGAGGAGCAGACCAGAGATTCCAGCAGTGACCAGTGCGAGTGGACGGTCCAGGGAATAGAGGAAGACGACCAGCCCAGCCATGAACAGGAACAAGGAGATATGTAGAACAGTTGGAAGCAGACTGATTATGAGTCGCACTCCCCATCTGTCAAACGAGGCATAGCGGAATTGGCGAATCAGGGCACGTGTACGACTAGATCCAGCAATAAAGGTAGGTAGGTAGGTAGGTAGGTATGATTACACGGCACGGTCCGGATAACGAACGCCGGTTTCCAGGAGTTATCCCGGTGTACAAAGCAAGTCGAACATACACCATCGCCCCTGGACCCCTCACAGCCATCCAAGCCCCAGTCGCAGACCCCATGAGTTTCCCCATGCCCCACGGTAGACCCCAGACAACGGAGAGAGGCGAGAAATTTGACCTAGAACATTCAGCTTCGAAAAAAACTCCAGACATTGTTGATTCTACCGTGGGCGATACAGCGGGACGGCGTAGAATTCCTCAAGAACCTCATACACAAATTTAGCAACCAGGACAATCGTAGCGCGCTCGTAAATCATGGCCTTCAGGAATTCAACACTGGTAAGTTCGGCCATTTCATTCTGCAGTTTGGGTACGGTGCGGAATAGTTTGTCCAAGAATGTTGCGCGCAATGTTAGAACTGCCGGCGACGCCTGACATTCAAACAGCGCATGTTCAGGACTTTCGACCCGAGTTTTACAAAATCTGCAGAGGCGCTCGTTGCGAGGAAGTGGCTGGTGTGCATGATCAACGTGCCGCAGTTTTTCCAAGGCAAGGGAATGGGTGGACAGCATCATAGAGGTCAGGGCCTCCCTATGAGTTTGTGTCTTCACCATAAATAGATAGTGCCTCATAAATAACGTTTTTTGAGCGGCAGGTTTGTCCTTTTGTGGTTCACGACGCCCGTGAAGGAGGTAGAGTTTGTCTGAAGTGTCGATTTGCAGCTGCAGCCATTCAAGTGCGCATTTCTCCACCGACTTTCGGTAGGCTTCAATAGATTTCTCCGTCGCACTATTGAAATCCAAAGGAGGGCATTCAAAAGGCAATTTCCTTGCCGCTATCAGCACGTCTCCGGCCCAGGACTTTTTCCCTGCTGCGGCGAGTTCAATGGAGTCATTGAGACATGCACGAGCAAAGTGGGACAGCTTGAGGGACTGGATGTACTGCAGATAGCCAAGGAGTAGCAAAAATCGACGAATTCGAAGGGGCATAATTCCAGTCTCCGTGAAGAGTAGTACGAGCATGGAGTGGGAATGAACATTCAGAACTTGCCGCAGAAAGTCAATTTGAACCGCGCAGAGTTGTTTCACGTGGACATCTTCAGAGTCAGGCGAAACCTCACACCCATGAATAAGGTGACAGTCGACGCGTGCCATATACATGTCCTTGTACTGCTTCGGTGTTAGCCGGCCTGTTGAATCTTCAATGCCCATTATCCTGTGCGCGCAGTACCTCGCTGTACTTGCTTTCACGTTGTAATGATCTGCGAACATGTTTCGAGTGCCTGTGTTGAAGTTCATTCCAACATACTTCTCCTGGACCTCAATATTCAGAATATTTGCTCCGAGTCGGAACTGGAGGCCTGCGGGTGACTTTCCAAAGATCATTATGATAGTTTTAATCATATTTACCACAATGAAATTCTTCGAACACCAGGCAGCAAGTGCGTTGAGTCTGCGCTGAAGTCCTGCAGCCGATAATGACATTAAAAGAATATCATCAGCTTGAGCCAGGATAGCAATTCGAACGTTGGAGAGGATCGGGTCGTCGGGGTCATCTGGCATGACTAGGTCGGCCATGAACAGATTCCACAACACTGGAGATGCAGGGTCGCCGGTGAGTAAGCCTATAAAAGCCTTAAACTCCGCCGAGGTTTTATCTCCATGCCGAACGTAGTATTCCATTCGATCGTACAGCATGCGCAGCCAGTCGAATATCGCACCTCCCATTCCCATCCGTATGAGCTTCACCCATAATGTGGGGTGGTCTGTCGAGGGGAAGGCATTCGTTGCATCCACAGCAGCAACATAGAGAGTGAACCCTTTTGAGCGTGCCCATTCCTTGACGCAGCGTAAGATGAAGGGGTTGTTGTTTCTTCGATATCCCTCCCTGAAGCCGTTCTGATAGTCAGGAATGAGTCCACGCGCAGCCGCCCAATCCGTAATTCGCTTGTGGATCAGCATGGTTAGAACTTTCAACACGCAGCTTTCGAGGGCAATTATCCTGTAGCTGTCCGGGTCTGTGTTCAACTTCCCCTTCTTTAGAAGCCCAATTACGACCGTTCTGAACCAAGTTGTAGGTCCGTCCTGGCGACGTAAGCATTCGTTGCACAGAATCACCAGCGCGTCGTTAGGAATCTCGAGGATTTCTGCATAGAGAGTTGCATCCTCGCCCGACGCGCTATCCAAGCCGTGTTTGCGGATTTGGGCCTTTGCCCATGCTATATGTTCCTCGGTGAATTTCTTAGAGAAGAATTGCTCCTCGGACGAGTCAGTGGTGGCTTTAGGAATGAACCCAGCAAGCATGCGATTTATTTTATGTTGCGATGCATCAAAGGACTCCGGGAGTGTCGCAGGAGGATTGAGCCGTTTCTCAAACACGTTGCGAAGACTGTCCGCTGTCACAGAGATGGGGATCGGAGCAGGATCGCAGAGGCGCTTGATTTCTTTCCAGAACATAGCAGCGGACGGTGCATCAAGGAGTTTATTTCGATTTCGTTCCCTCAGCTCCTGCAGCCGTGCTCGACCTCTATGTGGCGAGGGGTATGATGGCCGCGCCTGTAGCGGCACAGAGTCGGCGCTGCTATTGGAGTCGCTAGGTACGTCCGTGGTTACCTTCTCCACCGTAAGTGGTCGACTCGGAAGAGGGAGCATTGGCGGAGGGAGTTGATTTTCCGGAGTGGGTACGCGCGGCAGCTCCGAGCCCTTTACGGCTAGCTCCTTCGTTGCCTTGTACTGTTCCGTGACTCGGTCCTTCTTGATATGAACGAAATGGATAGGTGCAGTTCGGTGCCGAATCCAACTGATAATAATCTTCAGTACGTCGCCGTTTGCGCATTTCCAGCCGCAGGCATCGTTTTTGAAAGCATAGTATTTGATAGAGCGAATTGCGTACTCAGACCGCGTCGAGACAATCAGATTCTTGGTGCGTGGCGCTGCTTGTACGGCCAGTAAGAGAGCTATCAAATCCGCACGAACATTATTTTGATTTCCCCACACTCGCGCCGACCGATTTAGGCGAGAGTTCTGGCCGAAAAAAGCAGCCGCTCCTGCAGAGGCCGTGTGTTTCCCAGTATTTTTACAAGTACCGCAGATCGTAACCGTTACTGGATGAGTATCGAATAGGGCGGGACCGAAGAGAGCCAGAGTTTTTTTGGACTCGTCCTTCCCTGCCTCCAGCGTCTGAATTAGGAGCCTATCGAGTTCAGTTTTGTCAGGGAGAACAACTGCCTCGCGTTTTCGTTTTCGCGTTGGCATTGCAGGCGGTCCAAGCATCGCGGAATCGACCTCTAGTTGCAGAACAGTACTGGCGCAACCACTGCTTTGCGAGAACGGCAAGGAGGGCGGTGGAAAGACTGAGGATGAGGCTCGTGAACCAGAGGCCGTTCACCCAGAGGTCGGTCCCAGCCACTGTGAAGGAGGTGTCGGCGATGGGGACAGAGTCAAAGGAGGTACCGTTGGCCTGGGCGCGCTGCAGGGCTACAAGCTCGAGGAGTATTGAGTTCGATATGGCGCTATTATC
This sequence comes from Mycena vulgaris, assembly GCA_029204335.1. NCBI lineage: Eukaryota > Fungi > Basidiomycota > Agaricomycetes > Agaricales > Mycenaceae > Mycena > Mycena vulgaris. The sequence continues at coordinate 59,121 of JARGYA010000435.1, forward strand.
CGGAGAGAGTGCTTGTGAAGTCTGTGCGACGAAGGTGGTGAGCACACCCGAGAAGAGGCCCGCCTATCCCGGACGAGATCAGTGTCACAGTTGATCCAAGAACACAGAAGGGCAACCCACAAAGACGAGAAGAATATCCAAATTGTCACTGGACTCAATGACCATATCATTGTCAAAGATGGCACTCTCCTCGTTGTAAACGAGCCAGACCCAGGCATCAGGGTCGAGCTCCTTGTACGGTGGATCCTCCGCGTACTTCTGCCTGTAGTCCGTCGGCCCTAATCGTACGGGAATCAGGTAAGCCGCGAAGGGTATCTTTTGCACAGCGACTTACCTTCTCGACCGAGTTGCCCGCCCACTTTTAGACCAAATCGTCTCCGCGGAAAGCGATCGCTTGAGCGGCGGGGACGGAGCCCAATAGGCTCATCTAGTGGTGGCAAGGTTCGGTTCAGAAATCGGTTCGAACCGGAACCGGACCGAACTGAACGCGGCGTTCAGGTTCAAGGTTCGGCAAATAGCTGAACCGAACGCCAGGTTCAGGTTCGGCGTTCGCGTCCCAGAGAATTTTTCTGAACGCGTCCGAACGCGTCCGGACGCCGAACGCGCACGTGTTTTTTGGTCGAGAATATGGTCTTTTCGGCCGAGAATATGATGGTGGAAAGGTCCGAATACGTGAGTCGGAGGTATCCGATAAGCTGATCGACGCCACTTACTGTACTATTTCGACCAAATGTTCGCACCATGTCACCCGTCACCTAGGATGTTCACTGGCTTCGGTGTTCAAGAGGCAGGCAAAAATGTTGACACCTCGGCTGCCGCACCCAGCTCTGTTGAGCCTCCTTCATTACATCGGTACGGCAGTTCGTTTTGATGGATGCTGTAAATTCGGTTCAGCAAGAAGAGCGGGCTCGAGCTCAGCCTCGAGACGAGCTGAAAGGATACCTGGCATCCCCTTTGGAAACGACGGACAATGTGCTGCACTGGTGGGGCGTGAGTGACCGAAATTTTGTCTCAAGAATTTGCGCTGACTTCTTCCAAGCATAATACCTCGCGTCCCACGCTGGGCCGGATGGCTCGCGACTATCTTGCCATCCAAGGCTCAGCAACTCCCGCCGAGCGTGCATTTTCCAGCAGAAGTCTCACTGGTACGAAGCTCCGTAATTCCCTCAACGCCGAAATCTTCGAAGCGCTCCAATTGTTAAAAGTGCTATCGGAATGGACATATCAGCGCCGGGACGATTGCGGCGAAGCACATCGATGCCCTTCTCGCCGAGCTGGATGCTGAGTTTGGATATGATGCTGAAGACAAGGATTCTGAGGCAGACAAATAATTATTAGTATAACACACTTGTCGCGTTGATTATTTTACGCTAAACCATGCCTGTCAAAAAAATGGCGTTCGGTTCTGCGTTCGAACACCATTGAACGCCGAACTGAACGCGCTGAACCTGAACGCCGCGTTCAGGTTCGGCGTTCAGCATTTACCCGAACCGAACGCCAGGTTCAGGTTCGGCGTTCAGGGAAAAGGGCCCTGAACCTGAACCGAACCGAACCTTGCCAGCACTAGGCTCATCTCCTGCCTGCGCTCCTTCATCATCCTCTTCGCTGCCAACGGATGATGGCGGCAAAGGGATATTTTCCGGAAGGCGGCTGCGGCGTACTTCACTCTGAGGAAGGTCCGACCCATCGTCCTGCGCCGAATTGCGGTCGTCCTCGACCTTAGCATTTAGTGACATTTCAGTGTCTGGAACACGTGACGGCAGCTGGCTCGGATGGGCCAATGACTCTGAGGCAGCCCCCGAGGGAGATGAAGAGTGAGGGCGGGTAGAGGATATAGAGCTGGTAGTGCTAGGCATTTGGTTAGGGATAGAGAGAAGGAGGAAGCCTGAGTGCTATCGGCGCGCTGATGTAACCCGGGCCACGGGATAGCCAGATCGTCTCGGCGCCTGTCTTTACTTCATTCATGCTGACTCGGTCGAATCTGTGAATCGTCTGAGCGGGAGTCCAGGACATGGTCTATACAGAAAACATTCATTGTCAAGGTGTGTACTTCACCTGGGCGCTACGACTTGGGCTGATTCCGCGCGAGTAGATGCACCATTACTTCCAAATTGTACACTAGGGATCGCATCCTTGTCCAGCACGCACCCCGTCTCCAAGTATTCCCGACGTCGAGGTCGGGCACCGTCCAGCACATCACCGTCTGTCACCCGCGCCACCGCCGACCCACGTCTCGCTCCGACTTCCTCATTCCATCCAGCTCTGTTCCTTCTTCGTTACCTTGTGTCTCTGCCAGTGCTCCTCACAGCCTCGCTCCTTCACCAATAGCCCATCCGCGCCATCGCGCATCGCCCACCTAGGCCGCGCGGCACGACCTCTCCCACCGCGCGCCACCGCGCCCATGGAGGCCAGTCACGCCCATCGGCGTCCAGCGGCGTCCATTGTGACGCGCGTCGCTTCGAGCTCAAAGCTTCAAGCGCGCGAGATGGAGGGGCGGGTAGCGTCACTATGTCGGTCCTCATCGACTCGACGACGTATTTGATTCAAGGAACGTCTCTGGGATCCGTCCCTCTTTCACCTGCGCCCTATGACCCCGGCTGAGTCCGCGCGTCCCGGTCACAGACGAGACACCCGGCTGCACTCCCTGTATCTTCTAATCACCACCTTGTCGCCCGCTGCCTGCCTTCCGCGCAGATCGTACCCATGGGTCCTGTGCGCGCTTTTCGTTCCCATCGCCGGGACGGCGGCTCGAAACAGCGGTGAAAGAAGGTGTGATATGGGATGCGGGATGCGATGGGGGGTGCGTATAGTATCAGTATGTGCATAGGTGCGTTCTTCCTTCCCCTCTTTCTTCCTTCTCTCTTCCTGTTCCTTGCTGCGTGCGGTGCCGGGTGTGTGGGGTGTGGTCTTACGCCCGCGTCAGCGTTCGCTCTGCGTGCTGTTCTCCCCGTGCGCCCACGCCGCTCCGTTCCCTCTTCAATCTGGATTGTGATCCTTTACGGCCGCTGATTCCATCCTTTGTTCGTAGGCCTGTCCTCGTTTGCGGTAGTTTTCGACGTCGCACCATCGCGGTGGCGGTAGCGTAGATCGCACGATCTCAGCACATCAGCACCCACTTCTCACCTCCACGAGTCCGGCCCGCGGCGTGCGGCGCATTCACGCACCATCCAGCGCATTGGGCCCCGCATCCACCGTGTGCGCTGACGGCGGCTCCCGACGTCGGCCGGAGATTTTGCCCATCGCGCAGATCGCGCCCTTTGCCACCGCCCCTGACGAGCGCTGGATTCATGCAGGTATTAGTACCCCATGCTACGTACATATATAGTCGCTCATTCCGTCCCTTCCATGTAGGCCAGTCCTCGTCGCGGATCGGGCGAGTGTGGATTTCAAGCAGAAGTGCGGGTCTCAGCACAGACGGGCGCGAGTACGGTGGCGTGCGGCTCCGGAAACGCGCACTCGGACGGAACGTCATACTCGCCAGCGTCACCACATCAGACATTCGTTTGCATCACTATATCTGCCCCGCGCCCATCCGGCATATCTTCATCCGCGTCTCGTCTCCCGTCCCACTATCGTCTAGCTGTCAGCGCACGCACCATCACCATCGCGAGCTCACCCCCTGCCCTCGCGCCAAGCTGCCCCCGAACTCAATCCTCACAGCACCCCTGGCATGATTGGAAGAAGGCGCGGCGGCGAGCGGGACGAGGAGCCGCCTTTGGGCTTCGAGCGTACCATTGGCGCGAGTGGATCCCAGCACGTCCTACTTCTCTGTCGCACCACGTCCGCTACCACACCTCAGCGCGTTGGCCGCGCGTTCCAGGGCCTTATCCACTGACAGACGGGACATCGATCTCTGACGCCATCTCCCACGCATCCACCCACCCACCGTACCCGCGCTGCACGTCTCATCCGCGGGCGCGGCCAGCGCGCGTGCACTCCGCGTCCGCCGTCGCCCCTAGATCGCCGCATCGCCGTCCGCCACCGCGCATCGGGTACGCGCGGCCACACGCGCTATCCGTCTCACCCACGGGAGCGGCCAGCGCGCCTGCACCATCGCCCACCGCCGAGACCTGCTTCTTCAAGTCTCGCGCCGACTTCGAGCACGCGCGCGCGGCGTGCAGGCAGCGCCAAGATGCCAGTATGTTGCGCACCGTCTGTAGGGGGATTGCGAGATTGCGGGAGAAGATGGGCGGAGAGGGAGAGGCGGGCAGAGGGTAGAGGGCGATGGGCCGCGTGTGCGTATGCAGAGTAGCCTCGATGGATGGGAGGAGGGAGAGGAGGGCGATCACGTAGAGCGAGCGCGCTTGCCCACGGGTTTGTGGGCGGGGAGGATCTCCTGACTGTCAGGCTGCAGGCTCAGACCCCTCCTCCTGCCTTGCTCTTCTTCGCGTCACCCTCTCCCTCTCCCGTTCTTGTGCTTACCCCTCAACGCACTCGCCTGCGGCGTTCTCATTGCGCCCTCCTGCGCGCCATGCTCGAAGTCGGCTATTCCATGTATGCGCGTCGCTGAATCGCAGGGGGCCGATAGGGACCTCCCATGCCCTCTTGTTTCCCGGCGGTGTTGTTGGCGGTCCAGCCTCGTGTGTGGAGGGCTGGGCGACGGTCTCGATTGTGGCGCGTCTGCTGCAACTCGAATGTCAAGTCGCGTTTCGACGTACTACACATTCTTGATGTACTACACATACCTATATGTAACTTCTCCCATGGTATCTCCTGTATCGAAGTTCCAATGTATCTATCGATGCGCGGCTTCTCTTTGCCTTCTAGTCTCTCTTTCTACTAAGAAAATGAAAAAAAAACTCTTGAATACGGTCACGTGACCAGGTGCGTCGCGTCACGTACACTTCAAGCATTCCAGTCAAAAGGAAAAGAAAAGCAAGATAGGATTGTTCCACTTTTTGCCTCCAAACGGGGCACTTTGAAATTCCAATCGGACCACCCCCACCAAAAGTCCAAACGGAACCTGAATTCTAAAGTACCGACGGGAGCCCGAAGTGATCCCCAAACGGAACCCGTGTTCAACTCCAACCGGAACCACGATTTTGACCAAATGGAACCACAATTTCGGCCTTTCTACTACAAATGGAACCACAATTTTAGCTTTTCCAACTCCAAACGGAACCACGATTTTGGCCTTTTCAACTCCAAACGGACCCATGATTTCAAGTATTTTTTGAAGATCCGTATAAGCCAATAATACAATAGTATCACATATCTCCGGCTCTATTTGGCACCTCCTACGCCCTTTCTGTGATGCACCTGCTTCATTTGCGTGCCCTGAACTTAGGACTTGTCGGGCAGTATCACAAGGATATATGTCCGCAACTGATGTCTCTGAAGCCGCATTGAATGTGATTCTAGATGCTGACCAGAAGCAAATCTCGACAGAAACTACTGTCATATTGCAGCTGCAATGAACAATATGGATCCGCTGAGGTGCGGGGTGCTCGCGAAGCATACAGAATAGCCAGTTTATCACGGATCCCGGATTTATTGAATGCATTACTGAAGCAACAGAATGGGGTATCTACGTGCACGATCCTCGATGCGGGATTGATAATTAGACCCCGCCAACCGATGTACCCGGGAGTAGTCAAATTGTCCTACAATCACGAGCGAGTCGATTGTCTTGACGCGGGAAAGCCCAACAAAGATGAGTCCGCTAACAAACTCCTTCTTTCCAAGACCCAGCTTGACTTTCTTGAGGGTCAACCCTTGAGACTTGTGGACGGTGACGGCCCAAGCGAGGCGGAGGGGAACCTGTGCGCGCGACATGTTCTTGCCACCGTGCTCAAAGGTGCTCTTGACCGGAGGTATCGGGATGATCGATATGCGCCTCTTGAGGTCGGGTCCAAGCAAGTAAGTCTCAACATGGACCACTCGGAACGACCATTCGGTGGCATACTGGTGCTTATCGAGAAATCAACCGCGCTGTTTAGCAGTCCCCCCTCGATCCACTGTCCAGGGCTTTCCTTTTCTATGATTTTCTGCTCATTTTTGCTTCATCTCACCGCTCTAGCTTTGCACTTTTCTCGATAATCATATCTGCCTACGTTTTGTGATTCGTTTTTACCGAACGAACCCCGTTGAACAATAAATCAGCCTCAAACCGGCATTCACTTCAGCCATCTCCACGAATAGCACGGGGTAAAAAAATGGTATAAGACGTCTGACAGTACATTGTGTCTGACAGTACATTGTGGCCCTCTGCCGAATGTGTCAGTGTATGGCCATGAGCTCCATGCCTCGCGCAGAGCGCACTCGCAGAGTCTGACCCCCCGGCCCGCCATCATATCCGCGTCGCGGATGCCATCCGCGCCCCGACTCCGGCTCCACGACCCCACCCACAATCACGATTTAACCAGCAAGCAACGCACAGGGTCACCGGCGAGCGACCATAGCGCACCACCGGGCACCGCGCAGCGACCCCCGGGCGGCCAGCAAGCCCACAGCGCATGAAAGGGGAGAGAGGCGCAACACGGGACACGCGATATACAAAGTAGGAAATGCGACATGCGAAGTAGGAAATGAAAAACGGGAAGGGGGGAAACGGGGCAGGGGAAGAAAGAGGGGAAACGAGATGGTAGCAAGAAAGGAAGAATAAAGAACGGCGCAGAAGAAAAACGTAGAAGCGAAGTACAGGATTACCCCACCCCGATCGCACAAGTAAAATGAAACAACGAGAACAGACGACCCATTGCCCGCTGCGCCCGTCAACCGGCATCTGCGCCTCGTGACTACACGCTCCGTCCCCGTCCCCGCCCCCGCCCTCGAGAGAAGGTGGGAACGAGAACCAAACGAGAAGGAGGAACGGAAACAGACACAGACGTAGGAAACGGGTAGGTGGAAGCCAGAACCGGCACGCGAAAGCAAGAGGGCATGTACAGCCAGTAGCAAGAAGGGAAGAAATAAAGAAAAGAAGGAAGGAAGAACAACACAGCAGGAACGAATGCCCAAGCGAAGGTCGAAGCAAGGCACACGACCATCCCGCCCGATCGCGGAAGCAAAGCAAAGCCAAAGGCAAAACGGGTACATGACACGAAGAATGCACGGTAACGAGCACCGGGCGCGGACGACGCGTAGGGGAGGCACCGGACATCGGGAGGAGGTGCGCGTTGCATCGGGGGAGGTGCGCAAAGGCGCACCCGGCGTAGCAGGCCTCGGGATACGGGATGTGAGACATGGACAGGAAAGGAAGGGGAAAGGGGGCGAAGAGGCGGAAGACGCCGGGGGAGGGGGAAAAGAAGTGTCTCGGAGTGTCTCGGAAGCGAGTGTCTCGGAAGCGACGAGGGGAACGGAGCAGGAAATGTGGGAGCAGGAGCAGAGCAGGACGCACATGAGGATAACGACGGTGGCGACGTCAATCGGATAGAACGTGAGCGCAAAGCTGACGCCGAGCATGTACCACAGCGTCCCGTTCGTCCCGTGCTAATTGCATGTGAATACAGTCAGCCTCGAAAAAAAAAGAGGGTGGTGGCAAAGAGGAAAGGAAAGGACGCACGTGCTCGCTCTCGCGCATGAGGAAGCCGAGCGCGCGCTCGTAGACGCGCTCGACGGCGGGGCCGCGGAGGCGCACAAAGTCCTCGAGTGGGCGAGCAGCGCGCCACTCGAGAGGCATCGGCATCGGCAGCGAGCGCGCGCGCGACCTCGTGCTCGTCGTCATCGGCGTCTTCAGCTTCAAGCGCGAGGTCGAGGGGGCCGAGCCCTCGAACGTGCGGATGACCTTGCGCGTGATGCCCTTGACGCCGGCGTCGCGCGCGGGCTCGCCGAGGCGCGGCGGCGGGGCGCGGGAGCGGACGGCGGGGACTGGCTGGAGATGGAGGCGGGCATGAGAGGAGGGAGGAGGAGGAGAGCACTGAGCAGAGGAGCGTGTTTGGCCTTGTCTTGGGTGATGCCGCCGGATCAATCCCGACGGCGTGCTATCCTGTGTCATGACTTCTCCGAGTTTCAACCTGGATGCACGCGAAGGCCTAAGGACTGCCTGGTTGCACAAGGAGTGCACTTGCTGAGAATTCTTCGAGCGGCAGTTGTTTACAACCAAGAAGTCCCCATTTGATTCGGGGCTGGGCGATAATTTGGCCCGCCGCGAGGCTTTTTAGTTCCCTAATTATCTTCACATTCAAAGGCAATAAATCAGGCTCGAACGAGAGGATAAAAGCATCCGGTAGCACATGGTTATGGCGGTCACAATGCACTTTTAATAATCCTGGACTTTTTCACGTCTTTCCGGTTGTTTTTCGGCCATTTGAGGGACCCCTGTGTATTTTTCTTGCATCTTCAAACTAATTTCCAGACTTCCCAGTGACATTCCGCTCCTGCAAGAAATAAAAAGTTCAGGGGATGAAAAACATATTTTCGGAGAGAGCGATTTAATGTAGTCACGTGACCGGTCGCATCCTTCATCGTCACAAACCAACACCAAACACCCCTGTTGTAGGCCATTATCCACTGTTTTGCGACTTTTTGCGATCATTTAAGAGGATAAAAGCATCTAGGATGGTGTTAATGAGTCGATACATTGAGTTTCAATATCATGTGCAGTGTTCCCACCATGGGATGTCTATGTGGAGGTCAAATCATGATCCACCTACAACAATAACAATCGTAGCGCGCTTTGCAGCAGTGCCCACTGACTTACAGTAATTCCATGGTCCTTGCACCATCACCGCTCCTTGCACCATCTTTTATTTACAAGCCATCCGATAAGATTTTTGCCTGATTGTCGCTAGTGGACTGCTAGGAATGGGCCCACTCTGCATGCCTATATTTTCTCCGACACATCGAGGTCCACAAATCTGTCCCATACTCTTGATTTATGGCCGGCCTCCGATTGTTTGCAACCATGTTCGAAGAATATTTTGTTTTTCACCCCGGAAAAAATGTAAGACAGTCCTGAGTATATTGAACCTGGCATACCGAAATATCTAGTCAATCGGAGCTTTATTGGCCAAGCAATTGCATATATACGGGGTAGTGTTGCCGCGACTTGGACTTGGCTGTCCTTAAGTCGACTTAGCTGACGCGACTTGAGTCAAGTTAAGTCGAGTCGGAACTGAGACTTGACTTGACTTGCAAGTCAGTGCAAGTCGACTCGGAGTCACTTGAGTAGGCTTAAGTCAGGTCTCAGAACTGAGAATCTCCTAGAATCTCGTACTAGCTCTACAGCCAATCTGCAGCAGCAGAATGTGCCGCATTTGCAACACATCTATATAAGAATTCACAAAGGTTTATGTCTGACCACATAACCTGATTGGCTGGCAGAACCGTTGTATCGAGACAAATAGCTCCAAGAGCTCCAAATGATGTCAGTTGCTCCACGGACCCACCGCGATGCTGAGTTCTCCACCCAAATGGTGGATTGCTATTTATAACTGTTGAGATGTTTACTCGCCTCGCCGCTCGAGTCTTTGGCCTCTTGCGTATACCGGTCAGTCAAGTTCCCTACGGTCTGTGGCCACTGTTGGAAGACTCCGAACATAACTTGAGAGTATGATCTCGGCCATGTGCTATAGAATGAAACAGTAATTTGGTCAGTCACCATTCCTCGCCATCAAAATTGTCTTGCGCCGCCAGCGCAATTTATTATCGCTTGAATATCTGCTCATTAGGTATAGACCTGAAAATTATCATGCCGTGCATTCACTGGCACTGCAATTGAATGCCTCATTCAGCCAGTGCATTTTGGAACCCTTTCAGAGTAAGTTGTCTTTATCCAAGCCCTACACATTTAGTCAGTTCGTTTTTGAACCCAGTTCAAGGAAAGCTGTCTTTATTCGGGTCTCTTTCTCAAATAAAGGGTAATTCAACCAAAGCTTTAACTTCGAGTCAACTGTTGGTGATGAAGCATTAGAGGATAAAAATTGAATCCACAGCCCATGGAACGATTCACGAGGCCGCGAGGAGTCAACCGGAGGTTGGCGACGAGCGGCATCTTAAATATCAACCTAACAAGTCCACTAAAATTTAGGTGAGTCTTGCTGCTTAGTGCAGATGGTTCACCATTCGGGGTTCTGGCAAGAAGCACAGGTAGACTGAGGCAGCTGTGATTGCTTCAAATTGATTTATGTTTACCTAGCCAAAGTAAAATACCAATTCTGGAATCACGTAGCGTAGCACGGGCATACTGCTAGTGATTCCCAAATGCGCTCAAACACGGTGAGAAGTGCTGCTTGTACGGATTTTATAACCCTGAAACAAGCAGATGTGAGCATGTAGGTAGGTATAGGAGGTGGATAACGTGCCTAGGTACTGAAAAGTATCCAATTTTGACGGGACAGTGGTTGGTCGATGCATAGGGAGGGAAATCACAAGAAGCCCAAATGCACGCAAACACGGTGCAAAACCCCGCTTGTATGGATTTTAGGACGCTCAAAGAGGCAGAGGTGGGCATGTAGATAGACATAGGAGGTAGATAGCATGCCTAGGTACACAAAAGTATTCACTCCTGATGGGACAGTAGTTGGTTGGTGCATGGGAAGGGAATTCACAAGATGCCGAAATGCACGCAAACACGGTGCAAAGCGCCCGCTCATACGGATTTTAGGACACTGAAAGAGGCCGATATGGGCATGTAGGTAGTTTCAGGAGGTAGATAGCATGCCTAGGTACTCAGAAGTATCCACTTTTGATGGGACAGTGGTAGGTTGGTGCTTGGGAAGGGAATTCACATAATGTCCAAATCTGTACAAACATCCCCACTCATGCGAATTTTAGTACAGGAATGTGGGGCTGGGAATGGATACAGGGGTATACCTACTATGTAGGTAGTCAAAGGTGCGCCCCCTTGATGGGCAAGGTATCAGTTCAAGTTCCAGCAGGTTTGAAACTGCCCAAGGCTAGACTCAGAGTGGCACAACCTCAACCATCCTGAGTTTTGATCGCAGTTCGCACACATGCACAACAGTGCAATTTTGTCTCATTATTGCAGGTCTTACTTGAAGGTTAATATTTTCTCTGATCTGTAGAAGGTATCAGTTCAAGTTCCAGCAGGTTTGAAACTGCCCAAGGCTCAACTCAGAGTGGCACAATCCTAACGATCCTGTCATGTTTCCAGAAGATGACAATGCTGGGAATCTGATTTGACTTTGTCTAACCCAGTAGAAAAATTGTAAACCTCAAAAACAAGGGCAAGGAATCGTATAACATGTACCCAAGTGTTTACCATCTTTTCCTGCCACCTGTGAAGCAAGAAATAGCAGCTGGTGAAAGAATCAACAAGAAGCATGGGAATGTCACCTTGTGATGGCTCACGTGAAAGTTGACTTCTGTTCCGCTTTCATTTCGACACTTCCTCTAACACCTCCTACTAGCATGCCCGAATCCCAAGTGTCCAACGTTTTGGCGCATCAAGCCAGGAAAGCTCTGATGAATGACTACAAAGACAGTGGGTTTTTGAAACCACTGAAGGCTCAACTCAGAGTGTGGCAATAAAACTTAAACAAGGGGAGAGAAAATTCGAATAGGGCTTTCAGTTTGAGTTTTAGGGGATTTCAGTCATTGAGCTTTGAACCGACAAATTCATAATCTAGACTGTCTGCTGAATATTTTAAATTAGCAAGGGTAGTTTCATGTGCTGCTCTCTTCATCTTACGCTTTGTGAAGAAGAGTTGTTCCGAGCTCAAAATCCGTGTGCCCGATCAGGCCGTGAACGCGTGAACATCGAAATAAAATGATCTAAGCTAAATATTGAGTTTGAAGCCAAGCTAATATTTTTCCCACATTCCCAGTGAAAAACTGAGCAAGATCTATACCAGGGTCATGGTAATTGGTCTAGCGGCTGAGGAGCTACAGAAAAAGGTGACCGGATTGCAATCAATTCATGACAGGAAGTCATATAAGGAATGGCAGGATCTTTGATCTGTGATGACAGGAATATCACATGTTCATGACGGAAATAGATGTGAGCTCTGACCAGATACCCAATCAACCTTGGCTGGGAGGTTATCTTCCGCATACCTAGAGCAGTAAACATATTGACTTGAACTGTTGTTTTTTGGGACACAATACATAAAAAACCCCGACATAATTGACAAAGAAATTGTATGTATGCATTTATTATCGAGGGCAAGAACGTCTTCAAAAGGTTGACCAGACTGTCAAAAAACCGTAGTGTTATTGGCATAGTTATGTGTTGAAATGCCAACTGACTGTGGACCCATGCCAGAGGAGAACGACTAGTAGTTGAATTTGTATCTTGCCACAGTTTGACTGCTATTTAACGTCCAGATTCGTGTACCAAGTGCCATCCACCCTTGTGAATTAATATTGGTGTGACTCAACCGACTTGAGTTGACTCAAGTGACTTCAAGTGACTTGAGCTGACCAAGTCAAGTCAAGTCAAGTCAAAAGTTGCCACAAGTCGACTTAGCCAAGTCGACTTCCGACTTAGCGAGTCGCGGCAACACTAATACGGGGAGATTCATGTGAGGTATGATGACAGAGGCAAACAAACCGTTCAAATCCCTCACTCTCATGCCTCACGTCACCAAACAAAGACTGTAGAACACAAGGAAGGACAGGGCAGAACATGTCTATGCATCAAAGTTTTTGAAAATAGGCTGTTTTGTGCTTTTTATGCATGGTGCAAGGACCGATGGTCACCGAAAATCCGGCCCGCCAGAATCAGCACCAAACTCGCCAATTTCAACTGATCACCTCAAATCTTTTTGATCGTCCATAGTCCATAGGCCTGTGCTCACCCTCGACAGCATTCAGTTCGTACAGAAAGTGCCAAAATTCACGGAAAAATGTGTGTTCTTTGAAAAGTGGTGCAAGGACCATGGAATTACTGTAGGAGGTAAAATCTTCCATTCTATCAACATTCTATGTCACGGTTTGATACCAATCTCCACGTGACAACACCGAACCTAAGCGCTGATGCATAAACACCAAAGGACACGTGACACCGGAACGAATCGATGATGTCAGGGATATGTATAGATGAAACGCCCGGGGATAATAGGACATGTTGCTATGGGACGTTCAACAAAAGGTTTTCCTAACTTATGACAGGTGTAGCCCCACACACGACTACGGACTATTGTACAGTATAAATATATTGTAGTTCACATGGTTCATAGAACAGTATTTAAGCAGTGTAGTTATTGCCTGTATTCTTTAGTCTTTTATTTGATCATCTTTTCGAGACAACCACTCGCACTCCCCAATCCGCTCTCTTGTAGAGTTGGACGTGAAGTCTTGACTGTGACATAATAAAAGACTCCCATTCTTACCCTCGTACCGCCCCTTTCCCTTTCCCTTTCCCAACCCCGTGCAGTCCTTGCGCACCAAACCCTACCCACTCGACACTGCACTCCGTGGTCGTCATTCTTACCTCTACCTGGACTCTCGTATCTGAAGCTCCATTTTCCCCCTCCAACATTCACTTTGTCCACACCGAAGTAAAACAATTGCAGCGCCCCTCGTGCGCGGTCCATTTTAAATAGACAGATGTCGTGCTACGGGAAACATTGAGTCCGTCCCCGCGCTAAGACAGTCGCAGGAGTGCTAGTCCAACCTTCGGGGAGGATTACCTCGCTATTGTCGGGAGTGTCGTAGAAGACCCGGGATAGTTCTATTCGCAAGAGACCGCTTCGAACCACACCACCCGCCCCGTGCGGAAGTCCCCTCCTAATTCGCCCCACCAGTCCCCTACACCTTCACCGCCGTGCGCACTACTTGTGCTCCCCCCTCCACCTCCACCCGCACCTATTGCGCCTTCCCTTTCCCCATCCCCCACCACACAACTATACCACAGCTTCCCCAACATCGCCGAGATGTCTCGACCCGCCTCACCAACACACAGCGAACCCATGGAGCATGCCTCCTCCCCCATCGATACACCCGCTCCATTCTACATTCCCACCCCCGCCCCGAGGTCCCACATAACCTCAAAGATCACCCTCGCCGCCACACCGCCGCACTTCGATGGCGTGGATAAGTCCAAGTGGGATACTTGGAGAGACGCCCTCAAGAACTTCATGTGGGTGTACGGCGAGGAGTTTGCAACCCCGAAGGCAAAAATAGCCTTCACCATCTCGCTGCTCGGCAGCGAAGACAGCACGCCCACCCCAGCCTCAAACTGGGTTCGTAATTGGCGCAGAAGAGTACTAGAGGGAGACGACGAGGAGTTACCCCACGACGAATCCTTCAAGAACTTCCTGGATGATCTGTCCAGAACGTTCAAGGACCAAAACGTGCGCCAGAGGGCGTACATTCGCCTCACCACGACGAGGCAGGGGAAGTCGGCTTTGGCCGATTTCATCCAGGCATTCGAGCTGAATGCAGAGGAGGCGGGCTACAACCCGCACAACGAATACGGGGACCATGATCAGTTCCTGTGCGAAAATCTCGAGAACCTCGTCAGCCCGGAGGTTCGCACCCAGCTGTACGCGGGCGGCATCGAGATCCCTGAGGACTACCTCAGGCTGAAGAGGAGGATGACGACCATCGGACGCGTCCTTGAACGCCAGAAGCTGCGAGACACGCAGCAGAAGCACAACACCGGGACACCTTTCTGGGTCCCCGCAAAGATCCCGGTCGCCCCCGCTGGTAATGCCAGGGGGACCGCACCAAATCTGGCGAAGAAACTGGCTCCGGGGGAGACAGCACCAATGGATGTTGACGCGTCCCAGACAAAGGCGGCGGCCTTCAAATGTTACAACTGTGGCAAGGAGGGCCACATGGCACGAGAGTGCCCGCAACCACGTCGGGAGCGTGGGAGAATCAATGTCCACTCGCTGCGGACCGACGAAATCTCAAAGGAAGACTTCAAATTCCTTTTTGAGCAAGCCCGAGCTCGCTTTGGGCAGGATTTTTAAAGAGGGCCCCGGTCACGGCCAACCCGGTGCCCCCTTCTTCGAATAAATATACTCTGCTTGACGCAGAGTCCCCTGTGCGGACCCCCGAGAACAATTTTGTAAAATATATTAAAAAGTGCACTAGCCTACGTTGTGATAAGGACCGCGGTGCTACAGTGTGAAATGATGATGGTATTCACGGTGTAGCTGTGTTCGTCCTCTAGGGGTTATATCAGATGGTTCCTAGTTTAGAGAGGGTGGCAGTGGAGAAACAGGTATGTTGGTCCGGATGGTGTGCTCGGTTGGAGCTGTGTGGTTAACAAAGTGGACGGTTTAGAATATAGAAATACTTGTTCAGATAGGTCAGTGGTGAACGGTCTGAAACTCCTAAAGTCTCCTCTTCAATTCTGTTCAACGCCTTTCCCCTAGGTGCTGGGCGTGAGACTGAATGCGTGAATCCTCCAAATCGGGGATTCCGTGGTGGCTTTAACGTCGACAAGAGTTGGTCGTACGGCGATGGTGTTTGCTTGGTACGTCCTTGCAGTCGTAGACGATTTGCTATGTAGACCTTTACAAGGTTCCCACTACTGCACGACGATGTGTCTGCGTAGGAAGGTGTGCACAGGTAAGGCTTTCGAGGATGATGAAGCGCGAGCTCTTTTTGAAGAGGAGCTGCAAGTGTGGGAGGAGAGTAGAGTGCCCTAGAGCAAGCGTGAACTGGTGTGTGTGTGTGTGTGTGATCAACTCTTGTATTGGGGGACAAGGTACACTGGGTGAAGAGTGGGGGAAAACTCTTGCCCAAGAATTGACTGACTACTGGCTAAAATGGGTGGTCCTTTTATACCTTTTCCGACTCTACACAGCCTTCGGCCCCCGTCGCACCATAGACCTTCTCTAGAGAACGATCCCAGCGGATAGAGAGCGCCAATCCCCGAGGATTCGGCTTATAGAATCGCTGCGTCAGCAAATCCGGCGGGATTTGGTGTCAAAACCTCGTTGTAACAGTCGATTCCGGCAGGATTCGCTGACAGACCAGCAGGATTTGGGATGTGGACTCATTGGGTCGTGTTTCAGGCCTCGAACACGTCCCAACATGGATGAATCTTCCCGCGTACTGTCGGTTTCCGTCTTCTATCCGGCGGGAGCTCGGTGGTTGTTACTTCGTGGGCGGAATGCGAGGACACAGGTCTCTCAGAGGGCATATCCCGGAGGATTCCCATGGGTAGAGCCTGTATCTCGTAAATTCCGAACTGTAGGTGGTATTCAAGATGTCTGGGGGGCTCGTGGTGTGCGAGCTACGGCGTAATCCCGTGGGATCTTGGTCGTATCGTGTCGTGGTGACGGATGTGTGCGGAATCCCGTGGGATTGAGTTGGTGAGGATGCTTGTAGCATTGGGGCTATGTGATATCCTGAGGGAAGAGGTCGTTGGGGGTGCGGTTGGTGTTGTACGAGGTGGATTCCCGCGGGAAGGGGCGCAGCGAGTGAGATTCCCGGAGGAATATCCAAATGCGGATTCTTGTAGTCCAAATCGGGTGATTGTGTCATGTCAAGTCCGTCACAGCCGCGTTGGTGTGCGAGGGCATACACAGAGCGTATGGGACCCTCACAACGTACCCAGGACAATATAGTAGTAGATAGTGTAGAAAAAGACAAAAAACAGATACATATTTTAGAGAACAAGAATCGGATCATTAATATTAAGAATTGTCGCATGGATGAAGAGAACAAGCGCTGGAGCGCATTCAAAAAGGCCCCTGGAACCCAAACTAGTGAGAAAAATAGTGCGGATAAAAAGGGCGACGATGTCGTGATGGCTCAATCCTCGAAAGAGGAGGAAGCGCCAAAAGCAGTACGAACCCGAGTCCCGTTTGGACTCAAGAAGCAAGAAGCAGCCCGATGGCTGGCGCGATGCGCAATGGGGATAACTGAATCCCGATTGGCGCAGGAACTCCGGGAGTTCTAGAAGCAACGGAACAAGCATGAGATGCTTGTTCCAGTTGAATTGTTGTCTCCCGAGACGGGAAAAACTCGCCGCGTCAAAGCACTGTTGGACAACGGATGCACAACGACATGCATCGATCGGGCGTATGCAAAGGCCGAAGGATTTGAGCTCAGGGAGCTTGATCAGAAGATCATTGCTCGGAACGCAGATGGATCCGAGAATGTGGGCGGACGGATCACTCATTACGTAGAGTTGATCATGGGAGTTGGAATCCACCGCGAGAGGCAACGATTCCTTGTCACGGGCCTCGGGAAGGCTAGGATATTTATAGGATATGATTGGTTGTTTAAACACAACCCAGAGATCGACTGGCGGGGCCAGACAATCAAATTCAGTTGTTGCCCTCCGGAGTGCAACATGACTGGCAGCGAGGCTGCCGAGGGATGCGAGAAGGAAGCCCTCGAGGAGGGAGAGTCGATATTGATGGTCGACTTTGCAGAGCATGTGGACCTCCGCGTGAAGGGCACACAGGCCCAGCAGATGGCGGAGGGAGCGTATGTGGAGAAGGAGAAGATGACAGAGGATGCCGTCCCGGAACAATATCGTGAATACATCAAGGTGTTTGCGAAAGAGTCGTTTGATAAGCTACCAGAGAAACGACCCTGGGACCACGCAATTGAACTTAAGCCTGGATCGAAGGCTGTAGATTGCAAAATCTATCCGTTATCACAGAACGAGCAGGGGGAGTTGACGAAGTTCCTAGAGGAGAACTTGCAGAGCGGACGCATTAGGCCATCCAAGTCACCGATGGCATCGGCGTTCTTTTTTATCAAAAAGAAGGATGGAAGCCTTCGACCGGTACAGGATTACCGGAAACTTAACGATATGACAATCAAGAATTGTTATCCACTGCCGCTTATCTCGGAGCTGGTACACAAACTCCGAGGAGCGAAGATCTTCACGAAGCTAGATATTCGATGGGGATATAATAATATTCGGATCAAAGAGGGAGACAAGTGGAAGGCGGCATTCCGAACAAACAGAGGCTTGTTCGAGCCTTTGGTCATGTTCTTTGGGCTCACCAATTCACCCGCTACTTTCCAAACGATGATGAATGACATTCTTCGCGATCTCATAAACGAGGGAAAAGTCATCGTCTACCTCGATGATATTCTTATTTTCACGGACACCCTGGAGGAACACCGGAGTATTGTCAAGCGAGTACTGGACATACTCGCCAAAAACCAGCTATATTTAAAGCCGCAGAAATGCGAATTCGAACAGACCGAGATCGAGTATCTCGGCGTAATTATTGGACACAACTCGATGCGCATGGATCCCATCAAGATCCGCGGCATTACCGAGTGGCCAGAACCCAAGAACCTCAAGCAGGTGCAGGCATTCTTAGGGTTCACCAACTTCTACCGCCGGTTTGTGAGAGGTTATAGTGAGGTGGCCAAGCCACTCACACGATTAACCGGGAAGGAAGGCTTCTCCTGGGGAGAAGCACAGAAGTCCGCGTTCCAGAAGCTAAAGGACCGGATTGCCGAAGACGCAGTTTTGGCACTTCCCATGGACCACGGAAAGTTCCGGCTAGAAGCCGATGCATCGGAAGGAGCGACTGGAGCTGTGCTCAGTCAGGAGCAAGAGGGGGGGTGGAGGCCGATAGTGTTCCAATCCCATGGACTCAATGAGACAGAGCGAAATTACGAGATCTATGACAAAGAGATGCTCGCGATAATGCTCGCATTGGAGGAGTGGCGATTGCTCTTGATGGGTGCAAGGGAAACGTTCGAGATTCTGACGGATCACCAGAATCTCCAGTATTTCAAGAGTCCGCAGAAAGTCAATCGGCGGCAGGCACGATGGATAGTAGAACTATCTGAATACGACTTCACGCTTACCCATCGGGCCGGGGCCTGAATAAGAAAGCTGATTTATTATCCCGCCGGGCGGATCACGATCAAGGGAAGAACGACAACGAGAATGTCGTCCTTCTCAAGCCGGAATACTTCCGATCTCAGGAGATCGTTATGGAAGGGCCGGAGGCCGAGATCATGTCACAGATCAAGGCCACGAAGCGCATAGATAAAAGTGTCAAGCTGGTGCTTGAGAAGAAGATCCCTGGATGGGAAAAGATCGAAGACATTATTTATTACAACAGATTGATCTATGTTCCTTTTGATAAGGAACTCCGCGATAAAATTATTGGTTTGCACCACGACTCCGTCCTGGTCGGTCATCCCGGAGAGAACCGCACGTAGGAACTGATTGAACGAAACTATTGGTGGCCAAGACTCGGAAACCAAGTCTCTACTTATATCAAGGAATGCGAGGCATGCCAACGTACACGAGTCCACCGATATAAGCAAGGAAGGCTGAATCCGCACGGGATTGCGGAAGGACCCTGGCAGGTCATATTGGAGGATCTCATCGGACCACTGCCATTCAGCAACGGCTTTAATGCTATTCAAGTTTGGGTGGATACATTCTCGAAGATGATCCATGCCGAACCAACCAATATGGAGTTGACCTCCGAAGGAATGGCCCGGTTGACCCGGGATCGCGTGATTAGATATCACGGTGTACCGCGGAAGATATTCTCGGATCGGGATCCGAGATATGTCTCCGGCTTCATGAGGGAGCTTAATCGGCTCCTCGGGATTAAGATGAACCCGAGTACGGCTTTCCATCCGATCACTGATGGACAGACGGAGCGCATGAACCAGGAGATAGAGAAATATCTCCGCATTTTCGTAAATTATCGCCAATCGGATTGGGCAGAGTGGCTCGCTTTGGCCGAGTTCACTCACAATGATAAGCAAAGCTCGTCCACGAGCATGTCACCGTTCTTTGTGAACACGGGATACCACCCTTGGAAGGGGATAGAAAATGCAGTCGAGTCGCGCAACGAGGCTGCGAATAACTTTGCTGAAAAAATGAAAAAGATCTGCGATGAGGCAGCAGCTGCACCGGAAAAAACCAAGAAAACCATGCAAAAATATTATGATATTCATAGGCACGGGGCGCCTAACTTCAAGGTCGGCGATAAGGTGTGGCTGGAGGCCGAAAATATCACTACGGATCGTCCGACCAAGAAGTTTGATGATAGAAGGCTGGGACCTTACGAAGTGTTGGAGAAGATTGGAGCTTCGGCATACAAGCTCAGATTACCTGAAACGGACCAGTCACATCCGGTTTTCAACGAGGCACTGCTGACACCCTATATCGAGCCACCGATTGGACGTAGAGAAGAGAGGCCGGCACCTCAGATTGTGCAGGACCACGAGGTACGAGGTGGAGGAGATATTGAAGCACTGCAAACGTGGCAGAGGCTTCCAATATCTAATCAAGTGGAAGAATTATCCTCTCAGGGAGAGGACGTGGGAACCCAGGCGTCATTTGACGCACGTCAAGAAGATCCTTGATAAATATAACAAGGATCACGGCATTGATATTTGTGCACTCCCGATCTTTCCGAAAGGACATTGGGATTATTTAATCAAAAGATACAAGCATAAGGAGGAGTCCTTGCAATACTCGACGAAGAAATTATTTATTCCCGAGTCCAACACGTTCATTGAAGTCAACGAGGACGTTGATCCTAGAGGGGGGTAATGTCACAGTTTGATACCAATCTCCACGTGACAACGCCGAACCTAAGCGCTGAGACATAAACGCCAAAGGACACGTGACACCGGAACGGAACGATGATGTCAGGGATATGTATAGATGAAACGCCCGGGGATAATAGGACATGTTGCTACGGGACGTTTGACAAAAGGTTTTCCTAACTTATGACAGGTGTAGCCCCACACACGACTACGGACTATTGTGCAGTATAAATATATTGTAGTTCACACGGTTCATAGAACAGCATTTAAGCAGTGTAGTTATTGCCTGTATTCTTTAGTCTTTTATTTGATCATCTTTTCGAGACAACCACTCGCACTCCCCAATCCGCTCTCTTGTAGAGTTGGACGCGAAGTCTTGACTGTGACATTCTATTCTATTTCTCGCATTGCCATCATGAAATGTTCGGACCGGATCACGGATGGATCATGTTATTCAAGCTCCGGCGGTTGGGTAGTTGAACCACAGCCACAAATATTTCCGCGGGGAGCTCTAGCAAAAAAATGTGCACCTATCTACTGTAGCTTAAGGAATGAATTTAATCCGACATTCACTGAGCCCCAACTGGAAGCCCCCAGTTCTGTGTCTGCAACAGCAGCCTTGAAAGTCCGAATAAATTTTGGAAAGTCTGATAACCACTGAAGACATCGGGGAGGAAAGCTGAATTTCGCGTAAGAATGCATGGTAAACTCGTGGTAGGGGCCATTAAAGCAATGTAAGTGCTTGTCTGTAATTCTGATTAGGGGTGCTCAATTCTTCCGTCGGTCGCTCGTTGGAAATAAACAAGAATTTCAAACTCCGCTTGTTCTGTCGTTTCGTCTCTCTCAGTCTTCCGCATGCCTCGAACGACCAAAGGTCAGGCATATTCTGACCTCCTGTTTGTTGCTGAAAACCTTCTGACCACATCTCTTGCTCTCGAAGATGATCTGGATGATCTGGATGCTTTTGAAGAGGCAGACCTTTTAACAGCCTGAGATATATCAGAAGTTCTCAATCTGGGTGTGAGGAACATACATATACTATGGGTGACCCCTTAGTTGGCCACCCTAGTTAGTTAGCCACTTGCAAATACAAAGTCCGGTACTGAGAAATATGGGAGGCTTTGACTCGAGGGAGGGAGTACGACCCCTGGCGTCCATCCATGCCAAATTTGGACGCAGACCATCTCGCTCGTTCTCCATCAATTCCTTGTCGATCCAAGACTTATGGGGCTCGTTCTTCTTCTCTCATTCCAGGCTCCTTTTCAGACATGCAGCATGCTGCACATCATCGTCATTTCGGCGCTAAGCTCCCACGAGTGATTACGATGTCATACCGACTACCACAATTCGACGACCCGATATCGAACGACTCTGCGAACCTATGGGCCCAGGACTTGGCATGGTCCACGGGAAGTGATTCACCTCATGTTTTGAAGGTACTCGACTATTTTATCTGTTTAATGTCCCCTTCAGTGACGTCCAATCCATCAGATCACCCTGTTTCGGTGGTGCCAACATTCAGATTTTTTCCAAGGGAGGGAGGCATGGAACGGTCAAACTGTGCATGTTGGTGTGTGAAGGTCCTTCCTACGAAGATATTTGTAGTTTATTTTGAGTGGCCATACCCGATATCTGTTGTACGACACCCGTATAAATTATTACTCCCATTCCGCCTACGTCGCGCCTCTTCGGAGGGCAATACTACCACCCATTCTATAGCTCAGATCCATGGTTTACGGATCCATATTAGTCACTCTGTGCCTCCATATCAACATCAGACAAATTTAACTCTCATTGGCCTGCACAGCACTGACCTAAGGCAGGTGGCCAACTAACCCGGAAATGGCTATTTTAGGATGCGGACAGAGAAAATTCACCCAGCCATTAAAACTGAACCAAAATTCGGCCAAGTGGTCCGGAACTGTCTGAAAAACCCATGCCTTCATGTGTGGGCTCGAGGGATTCTTCCAAGCCATTGATAGGCTTCTAAACAAGATCGAAAACGCGTAGGTGGCCAAGTAGCCAGTCACCGATAGTAATCACCGGATTTCTAGTGATTTCAAATCCTGAAATCGCACCCAATAATTTCAGCTCAAGACTTCCCAGGAACCGTCAAAGGATGTGTAAGGATGGGTACGGACGGAAGACGGACTCATACACGTCCCGCAAAATTGGGTTCCACCTTGTTTCCACCTGTAAGCGGCTATACGCTCTCGTGATAGGTACAAGATGGTGGCGTTGTGCGGTTCTAGCCACAATTTGGACACCAGACAGCTGACTTGGTGCTTGGTCGGGATTCCGATTCGTGACTCTTGGTCAATACAGTTAATCACCCCACACACATGTACGGTAAGACAGCGAGGCTTTCATGAACGTTCGAAATGACAGCGTTGCGTCTAGTGAATGGGTCCATCGAGGTATTCGTACCTAAGTAGTTTACCTACGTAGATGAATATCACATTGTTAAATTGTCGAAGACTGCAACCGCGAGTTCGTCTGGAGGAATTCTGAGAGGCCCGTGAGCGATGTTATATATAGTGCGATAAATTGGACCGTACCGTTACCTAGCTAGCTACCTACCACATATTCCGGAGTTATATCCCCATACCAGTCCACTTACGTTCATCGACCGGGTTTTTCGGTGATCTCTTATAGACAGAGTCTGACAGACGCTTGTAGATGAAATCCGTACCTTGCTGATTATTAAACCAATTCCGGGGTCCGAGCAGCTGATGTGGACCTGCCTCGGTAACCCGTTGCGGTGTGATCCGTGATTGACGTGTCGGAGATCGAAAAAAGGCGTAGAGATCACACCGAAACGTCGCTGGGAGCGATATCGTGCTGGACAAGGTCCTGAATTCTTTTACCTGCCTATTTAGTGCTCTAACGTACATATTGAATGCATGGCACTAGACTTCAGTTTTTTCCTGGGTGCCAGAGAGGCAGAGGCAGCCTCAATCGATTAAATGGAGGGTTTTTCAAAATGCTCTGAGAAGAGCCAGGAAGTGAACGGAGAAAAAAGGGGAAAGCGAGGAGTTCATCCCAGGATGCCCATGGGTCACCAGAAATAGCCCCGAGGCTCTGAAAGGAGCGAAAAGGCGAGGAAGAAGTCGATGTACGCGATGGGGGGTCACCTCCACAAAAATACAGTACTGCGGCATGAATGAACATCGGAACATCTCCAAAGAATCTCCAATTTCACTTCGCCAGTCCATCACCTGAACTCTGCGACAAATTAATTTTGAATGGGCTGAAAATATTGAAGAGAGAGAACCCATTATGATGCAAAGATACAGCCAGGTTGGACCCGCGCTCTGCAAGGTGCACCGATATTAATGTAATTGATTCCGCCAAGCGCCGCGTCCCCTGATGGCGGGCCTTAAGTTGGGACGAAGCTTCGTCGCTTCCCCTTACAGTATAGGCTGGCCGAGAACTACGGAGTTATAACAATCGACTACGAACTCTCGCATCCCCTTATAGGCTGGCGAGATCTACGGAGCTATAACAATCGAACAGCTACGAATTCCTACGGTCCCCTCTGGAGCCGAGATTACTTAGCCTCTTCAGATTAGCCGTCGTGCGATGCCGCGCATAATGGCCGCCATGAAACGTTACAGACGAAATTATCGGGGAGCCACTTCATGTCTCTTCCACAACGCACTCGGTCGCTGTTTTCAGGCCATACATCGAGTGCTCTGCAGGAAGGAATGTACACCGTGCCTTGCACGGGTCTGGATGTCGCGCGTCGTGATGTAGTCCTCACTACCGGCCTCATCATTGACAGGCGCCTAAACTCTAAAAAACTAGAACAGAGTCTTTCGACACTCATTGAACAGAAGTTCCCCAGGGCGGGCGCACGGCTCGCACTGAGAAATGGGGTGGGTCCTCTCAAATTCATTATGAGTGTCCCAAGTTGAAGCGTAGCACAGGTGTACGAGTTCCAGGTCCCCAATACTTTCGATACAAACACTCCGTCCATGGCGTTCACTGCGGAGGATTATGCTGAGCCGTACCGGTCTTCTGCGCGTCCTGAGCTCCCCATTCATCTCCCGGACGTTTTGGAGGTCCCGTCCATCCATCCGTTTCCCGCGTTGGAGGTGTATTTTCGGAGCAGGGAATGCCCGGCAGCCCTCGAAGGGTTCTTGGTGCCCAACACGCCCCTGGTTCATGTACACGTCGCGGCATTCGACGATCTCACGTTCATCGGCGTCACATCATCGCATATCGCCTTCGACGCGCTTGGTACGCGGACGCTGCTCTACGCTTGGACGCGTCTGCTCAACGGGGACGCGATCGATACTATCCCCGGCATGGAATGGGATGCGGCGCCATTCGAAGCTTTTACGGGGCCAACCGCGGTCACGCACGTACGGGGCTGGTTCGATCTCGGGCTGTTCAGCCAGGTCTTTTTCATCGTGCGCTTTGTGTTGCGGCTTCTCTGGGACCCGAAGGATGTGACACACCTTGTTCGCGTGCCCAAGATTTTCTTGGACGATTCCAAACGCGAAATAATGGAAGATCTGAAGCTTCAAGGGTCCAGTGAGTGGGTAGGGAGCTCCGACGTACTCGTGGCGTGGTGGTACAAGGTTTGCCTAGAACCTATAGATTTCGCCGTTGTCTGACGGGCCCGCATTAATATTCTAGATGGTATACAGCCATCGCAAGCTCAACGACACCACGCCGATCCACATCCACTACCCTGTGGACCTGCGCGACCGTCGCGTCTTCCCCGGCGCGTCCACCATCAACGCACCGTACCTCCACAACGCCGTCTTAACGATTAGCGTCCCCCCGATCCCCGTCAGCGCCTTCCGCACCGAGCCCCTCGGCGCGCTCGCGCTCCGCATGCGCCGCGCCCTCACGGCATACAACACGGAACTCGATGGGATCGCCGCAGACCTGCACTGGCGCTGCGCGTACCCGAAGAAGTTGCTGTTTCCTTGCCCGCCGCGCGGCGAGTTCACCTTCCAATCGAATTGGCGCGCGGCGCACTTTGGGGAACTCGATTTCTCTGGCGCGTGCGTTGGGGAGCAGGGCCGGGCACGCGTGGCACTCTGTCTGGGGCTTTTATCCGGGGGCAACTTGAAGGTCCTGCTGCGCGGTTCCGGCATAGTATTGATGGAGGACCAGCATGCCGTGTGGATGAGCCAGGTTAGGGGGGCGAAAGATTGGGAGAGTATTGGTCGGAGTGGGAGCCTTAAGTTTATTTGAGCACACATCGATCCAAATCCTTTGAGGGAACTCAGTGGGTGCAGATTTGAGCTACTACCCAACATCTGCCATGTCGTGCTCATTCAAGCCGGACCTCGAAGCGTGCCACAAGACGTGCCAAAACAAGAGAATAATTTGCGCCGCTCCTCATTACAGCTGTTCTCGAAACTAATGAGACTGATCTTGGACTAATCGAGTTTTTTTTGGCCATTCCCAAAAAGGAAATTCCAACGAAACAGTCGCAACCTGTACCTTGACTTCAGCATTTCAGACACAGGAAATTGAATTTTCAGGCTCGTCTGTGGCTGCCCCGAGCTGGACCACCCTGCGGACTCTGCGGAAACAACGGTCTGAGTCGGATTTCGGAAACGTCCGGGGATCACGTGCTACACTGATAGCGCGGATCGTTTCGGCCGTAGGCCCTATGCTCTCACTCCATTTGCATGTTTGAGCACTTTCCAGCCTATAGGCAGGTTAAACGCTATTATATGCCTCTACATTTACAGCTAATCTCGAAATTAATGAGATGGCCCGACTTTTTTTTTTTCGCGTTCCCAAAAAGGAATGTTTGCTCACCCACGTCTAATCCATTCAATAATTACATGTGATTGAATGCCTTGCCTCCCTATAGGTTGTCAGTCCCTCGGAACGACATAGAGAAGCTTGAGTGCGCGCCAAGGGCCGAAATAATATACGCGATCAATGAAGCACGCGATCGTCCGGGCTTTCCCGACTTTGGCGTTTCCACATAATTTCCTCCCATTTTGTGGGGCGCTCTTGCTCAGGGAGTTCACAACTGGTCACTGTAACATCAAATTTCCTTGCAGGTACTCTTGGAGGTAAGGTAGACTCTTGTTTCGCTAGAATCTCCTTTTTGGGAATGAGCAAAAAAAGCTGATCGGTGTCATTAATTTCGATATGTGCCTCTACATTGAATTTTCTCTGGGTGAGTGAATTTTTCTTTTTTGGGAAGAGCAAAAAAAATAAACACTGATTGTCTCATTAGTTTCGAGATCAGCTGTAATGTTGCTTTTAAAAAGCCGGAATCAACACCGGTTGAATGCAAGTTGGACATTAGTGTGAAACTGCTTCTGACTGTCCGGATATATGCTTTCGCCGAGTACCCCTCCGCTGACGAAGGGTTCACCCCATATTCGGTGAGATATTTACGTCGGCATCCCAGTCTTCAGCTAGCCAGAGGCTCGGCCGTACAGAGGGAGGGCTATAGGTATCGCGATCGTAAAATCTACGGTTAAACCATCATGCATAAAATCCTTCAACTTCCTGCTCCAACTTGAACCTCACCCAACCTTCCTCATCCAACGGTATGCCTGGATTTCGTTTGCTTGGGAGTATATTTCACTGGGCTCTAGTGTACACCATGTCCACACGCATGAATTACATCGAGAAGGTTTCTATAGTCGAGGTAAGTTCTAATCTAATATTCCATTCAAATTCCAGTCGCTCACATTCATCTCACCAGGCAGGCGGCCAGATTGGCAAATTCATTTTCGAGGCGTTGCTGAAGGGTGGAAAACACCGCATCACCGCCATAATCCGGGCTGGGTAAAAGTGCCGCAGCGCTGCCACGGAGCGTTTAACATGGTCTACAGAGCTTCACCGGCCCTTACATTAAGTCCTGGATTCCCACCGGTAAACGGGGTTCATCGAGCCCAAGAAATGAGGGGGTACTGCAGATCTGACTGACTGGTTGAAAGTGCCGTGTCACTACCATATGGCATTTACACCCAATACTGTACCCTTCCTTACAACAATTCGAAGAAAACTCCTCCGGAACGTCCTATAATTTATTAACAATGAAATCAACTCGTTGCAAGATCTTTGTGTATTTTTTCCATCCATTCAAGTCGTTCATTTCGGGGAAATGTTTAAAGATCAGAGTTAAGCATGGTGCCCCGAAGACTGCGACAGCATCTAGGTAGCACCAAGTTAGCTCGGACGTGACCCCGCGGGGCAACAATGCGTGGCAGGTAAATTGACGCGGTAGTATTGCGCGGCGTATAACTCCTTTTATGTTGATCCCAATCAAGTTGCGGGGGGTTCGTTAGATTCACCCATAGTTTGGTCGCAAAAATACCCCAAAAAAGCCTCCTATCCGTGCCTACTCACTGGAACTTCAATCAAATCGCAAAGGATGACCAAAGTGTGGTTGTCTTCACATCCCAAAAGTAAAGATGGTGCTCCCACGTCCTGCCAGAAACCTCGCTAATCCAAGCAATATTTGTGTTTTTAATATCACTGGGGACTGCGAGGACCCAGCTAGATTCCCTCTTGACTGCAGTAGGATTGAGTTGTCGCCGCAGTGACCCAGCGTGGCCGCGCTGCCGTGCAGCCGCCAACTCCCTCCACAGAAATTCCCTGACCCCGACTCAAGTTCTGTTGTCACCTGGACAACCAATATAAAGCGGGCGAGATGGCTAAAGCTCTTGTTATGCGACAGGAGATAATTCTGGTGTAGTCGAACGGGTGCTGTAAAGTCAGTATTTAGTTGTGAGCGAAATATGAGTTTACCGAAGTTCAGAATATCCAGAGGTGTTTCGAGAGGGTGAGTGAAGAGAGTTAAGAAGCTTCTTGTAAACGGATCGTTCCAACATAATTGAGATTGCCGAAAGCTAGAGCAAGTCAGTAGCTAACATGTCTGCTAGCGCGCGGCAATGGCAAACTTAAGACAACAAGAATTATTATAGCGTGAAGCGTATAAGGATTCCTCAAGTGTGAATAGAGCAGGTCAGTATTTGGTGTAGCTTACTTAATCAGACGATTGAGTGGGCAAGATGATAGTATTGGTGAGAGATAGAATGTCCTAAAAGTGGGTAGATGTCCGCCTTTTATGCATTTACAAGTTTGTATTTAATTGTACTAATACAATGTTCTGCATAGTTCCTTATGACTCTGGATGAGTTGGAAAGACTGGATATGAGTCAGAAGACAAGTTGATGAAGTCACCTGAGTCATTAGCAGTCAGAACAAGTCATCTTCCGGATGCGGGTTGCTATGCACGTGCAGGCGCGTATGACGTAGCCTATCCGCCCGCGGCGTGTTTCCGGTGCGAGTTGAATACATAGCCAGAGTCCAGATCAATTCATGAAAATAATAAATAGATAACCTAGAGTAGCTAAAACTCTGGGTAGACACTGAGAATGTAGCTAATCATTTTCAGTTACGCAAATAAGGCAAATTTGATAAAAGTAGCCCCTATCCCTAACAGCTCTGCAGCACTGCCATGCGGCCTGTCACTCGTTCTAAACACGTCCCAAGTGCCCAATCAAGCTCTAAAGTCGTTTTTTTATTTGGTTCGTTACACCATTCGAGATCTAAAATATATTGCGGACCAGTTCTTTGGTTTGCTCCACAGAACCACCTATATATGTTGGTGCAGAGCTCCCATGAGCACCCGCAGTGAGCCCAGGCTCTCTTCTGGTCAACTGAGAGCCTCAAGAATATTGTACTGCTCCCACCGTACGATACAATCACAGCTAGCCACACCGTTAACCAGGGCCGGGTTCCGTGCTTTAAATATCCACACGGACAGGCACTGGTCTGCGGATCCATCCAACATTCCCACGGATCAAGTCCTGCGAGGTTTACTTCAGACCTCTTGAGATGAGCGGTTGACATTACATTCCTTCATCCTGCACAATAGTGGAGGGAGTTTTTTATTCCACGGTGTTCAACGATCGCTTTGGACTACCGCCACCAGGGATTGGACAAACCATATTGCGGTCAATAAAATACTCAATGTTGCCGCTAGATGCCCGCTGTTTCGAGGATCACTGTCTCGATGTCCGTCGATCGCACTACACTCACTCCAGGTGTAATGTCGCATATTTGACGGAGGATAAATGCTTGCCTCCCAATATATTGCCTGCAGTATAGGATATGTATTCATTCTCCTGCCTGCAAGTTGTGTGGCTATAGCTCCCCGGGGAGCTCCATCCAATCGGGGGCAGGCATAACAATATATTCATCGCAGAATTAATCAGCATTGATATGTACTATACCTATGCTGAGGCGGTGGTGGTGTGTGGCAGCCACTGGGATTGAGCCAGTCCCCAGTAATCCCTCCCTGGCTCCGGGTGCATCTGTTCGTCGGGGCCCATGACACCGTGCCACGACCTCCAGTTTCTGTGCCCGCAAAACACTGCCTCGTCCGATATCTTTTCAGTACACAGTATGTGCTGAAGACAAGATTCTGGGACTTGATTCAAGCGGGTGGCAGGAGTTGAGCGGGGCATGGTGGTAATTTAATTTACCCCTATGGTTCAGGAGTTTACCTGCGCCAAAACCACGGAAGTTTTGGTGGGGTGTCTTTGATTAAACACAGTCTACTGAGTATAGAAGCCTTATTTTGACACCAGTTTATGCCAGAGGACCTGCGTGAAAGGAGCTGAAGTGCGCGGCACTCTGCCGCGTCAATTTACCCGGTGGCTGTGTCGCCGCGGCAGTGCCGCGCATTTTCGCGGCACTGACGAGGCACTGCCGCGCACTGACGCAGCACTGACGAGATGCTGCCGCGCACTCACGCAGAGAGTTACAACGGCATGAACTCGCAAGAGGTAGGCGATCTTCTAAGCGAGGGGACAGATCAACACACGTGATGCGACCCCCCCCCTCCAAATTGGGACGTCAACTGACGTCACAACAAACAACGCCACTCGCGTGTCGCGCGTTCTTCCACTTGGGACAACGACTCCCCCACTCTTACATCTTTCAATTTAGGGGTAGCTTTGCACTGCTGCCCCTTCCTGACCTCCGATAGCACTGTCCATATACATGCAAATGAACCCCGCTTTACTGAAGGCTATGAAAGCGGTCGTCGAAATTAATACGGCTTAATTCTGGTTCCAGCCCTTTCCTGTCCCTTCCTGGCCAGCCATCTCGTTCCATTTGATACTTTACTTCATATTCATAATACACTGTCTGTGTGACATTATATGCCTCCAAATTCCCCGTAATATACCTTTGGTTTGCGTATAAAACAATCGGCGCTCGGCGATAAGTCCAAAGGGGGACTAAATCACGTGTGTTAATCTGTCCCTTCGCTTAGAAGATCGCCTACCTCTTGTGAACTCGAGTCAATTGCTCCAAGGACAAGCCCAAACACTGATTTCAACCATGATTTATCACGGCTTTTGGAATTCTCAAGGGAAGAGTCCGAAGCACCACTCTCAATGTTGACTTGCACACTGAGTTGAACTAAATTTCCCGCTCAAACTATTACATTCAAGGTTTACAGTTCCGTAATATCATGGGAGACACTCAATTCCACCGTAGAACTCAGGTTTCAGGTATTCCTAAGTCGGTTAGTCGGGCTTAGTCGGGCATAAGTATTGCCGCGGCAATGCGCGGCAGCCGCGTTAATTTCTCCTGGCCCCGCCCGCCTTCCTCACCCTCGCCTCCACCGTAGCCCGGCCGGCATCATACTTTGGCGATCGAATGGTGCAGGCGCGCCGTGACGGGCATCCGCTAGGTAGCCGCTGATCCCGAATTTACACCCGCAAAACGTCGACTCGAGCTCGTTAGATCGACCCGAGTCACTTTGAAACACGGCCATACGCGCTGACCTCAAGTGTTGGAATATGGGCAAGCACCACATTGCCTAGATTAAGCGGCACGTCGCTCAGATGATGCGACCACCAATATATGGATAGGAGATTAGAATACATGGTCACTCAGATTGAGCGACATGCAGATAAATCATGGTGGAGTCATATAATGACTCAGTACAAGTCATACTTAGAATAGTATATAAGGAGTCGTACTCTACTATGTACTTTAGTTCAGTCTTCCCCAATCCCACCGTTCTCACCACATCCGTTACTCACCTGCACCTTCCCCGAGAAAATTTTAGCCTCCATTCTCAACATCAAGGACAGCTTTTGAGATTAAGTGCAATCACACCCCTCCCAAAAACAGGTCACGTGCATCGCACTCTGTCCCAGACATTGAAGAATCCACATGCACACACCATGCATCCAAATTTAATTGTGAAAAGCATGCGGAAGAACGGAGAAGGAGAATAACGATGGATAACTGAAATGAATTCACCAGAGGATCAGATACATTCTGCACAGTAAAAGTGGGTGGCAAGGAGGGATGCGAGGCTCTGTACTGTGTGCACTAATATAGGGGTAGAGAAGTAGTATATTCCTGGGGCTTCCGAAGAGTGGATAATCCAGAATAGTGCTTCTGCTGCGCTCTCCCGAGCCGTGACGCCGAAGGCGGTATCAAGGAGAGCTGCCTCACTGCTCCTATTTCAAAAACGGAGAATGGACGACCTACCGCAGCAGGGAAGCCAGCTGTTTGCAAAGTTTCACGGCTGAGTCGGTGGGTGTGGGGTTTTTTTATAGAGTAAGCGTGCCAGCATTCCACATGTCCGTCTCCGGATCCTGGCCTCCCCGGATGCAAGCAGCGTTTCCATGCACTCCAACACTCATGCATCCACGAGAGCCTGCGCGCTGTCCCGCCATCGGGCGAGGCAATATAGCGCGTGCACCCCACTCTGAACGGCCTCGATGTTGTCATCCCTGAAGAAGATCCAACAGTCTGCTGTGGCACAAATGATGACGACTATGCTGTTCCGTTTGGGCATTTAATCAGCCAGGTATCGAATGGGACTTGAACCATGCATAGAGGGAGAATTGATATATATCTCGAATCTGAGTTATAAATATCTATCGAGTTGGCTTGAATATATCGAGTTTACGTTCCTTAACTAATCTAGTCTAGGTGTGTAACCATGTAGATAATATGAATATCCGGACACGAACCTTGAAGACATTATCGCGAGTTTCCTATCGCGAGTTTACTCGGCGGAATATATCTCGATAGGTTTGGCCGCTGTCTAAATTTATTTTACCGCCCGTGGGAGTCGTCTAAGACGGCGGCGGGACGTGTGCGCTCATCATCTCGGACAGTGGGCGCGTAGATGGCGGCCCCGGCGGTGTTGCGTCGGTCGCTGTGCCGTCGTGGGTGCTCGGATCAGCGCGGATGAGGCTGTGCCCATCACGGGTCGCCGAATTTGGAAGCTTTCCGCTTCGCGAATCGTCTGTCCAGTGTCCACTGCGCTCCACACACCACGACCTGTGCTCGCCCTGCCTAGCCTCTGTTATATAATGCCACCATGTGCTTGCGCCCGCAGAAGAAGCTCTCGGCAGCTCCTCCAATATCTCGGGCCCCACCATTGAAGCGGCTGCGGTGCTTTGGATCGCTCTCCTCCTGACCCTGGGCCCACAACTGAACTACAATACGAGTCTTTTCACTGTGATTCCACCCTCTGGGATGCTCATCGAGCAAATCACTGGTCTCATTATGCTCTACGCGCTGAAAACACGTCTGTGGGTGATCTGGGATCTTTGAGGCCGCCATGATCATCGCCACAGTCGTATCACCCGTTGGCGGCGCGGCGAACACTTCTAGACTCGGAGATCATCCTCATTATCAACGGTGCAGTTGCAGACACTTCCTCAGCTGCTAGTGGACGGCTGGCATTCTGAGTCGCCTCGACATGCACCCTGTTTGTCCCGATTCTCGAACAGTATCACGCATAGTGCTACAGCGCATGGTGGGCCCGCCTGCTGCAGAGACTGTGAGAAACGGGCTTAAGAAAAATGGTTTTCGGCAAATACATTTCGGGACGTCACTAAACACTTCGCACAGTGTCGTCCCCCCTTCCTGAGTCATTTTCTTTTATCTCCTCTCTATTGCAGCTGCTGAGTTGGTCATTCCCATAGGCATGTTTCGGGCCACAGTGGCCATCATACCCGTGCACCTACCACCGTCATCGGCTACATGTCTGGCACGGAACTGGAGTTTGGGCTACTCGGGCCCAATCAGATTGCAGGAGTTGGGTTTAGTTCACTACTACGAACTGTTTGAATTTGCGAGCATGTAAAGTCTAAGTATTTCAAGATAGGTAACATCTAGGTAATGGTCTAAAGTGTTTTGTGATAATCAACGATGGCGGCAACAACTCCAGCGATGACACGCTTATCGACGAATACAACATTGGATTCCATTTGTTGCAATATGTCCTGGCGGCACCTCTCAGTTCAAGTCTCTGTGCACCAACTTCTTCGCTTCGGTCAGGATAGCGGTGGTCTTGATCGGACGGTCCGGGTGAAGGAGCTTCCGACCAATCTTATCCCACCAAAGCTGCTTCCAGACAGCAGCGCACATGGCGTGTGTTTGGCATTTCCAGTCCGGATCGGTGGCCAAAGCGGGCTCAACATTCCCAGTGCGACGCATCTCTATTTCCAGCCTCTCCATCCCCCTGACCAAGATGGAATAGACCTTGATTCCAATGCGGTGGAGGTCTAGGTCAGAGAGATCACTCAATTTCCCTGCGAAGATCTCCGCAACGGCCGGTTCGACCCACTTGTGAAGGGAAAACTTCGCGGCAAGCTCGAGACGGTGGGACGGAGCGAGATAAAGCTCGTTCAGAGAATGAACCACGAACATCTTGCCATCCTCAATCTGCCACAGGTCGGAGACCTTCAGTAGATTAGTCAAGACACGCAGGCGCTCGTCATACTCGGTCATCGGGCTCCATCCGCTGGGATCACAGTTAGTCAAACCACTTGGGTGCGAGCTTCAAAGTACGCACATGTGGTATACCCAGGTCAAAAAGTCCTCGAACTCTTGGACAGTAAGGCCAGGTATGAGCAAGGGCCACTTGTCACAGTCAAGACTTCGCGTCCAACTCTACAAGAGAGCGGATTGGGGAGTGCGAGTGGTTGTCTCGAAAAGATGATCGAATAAAAGACTAAAGAATACAGGCAATAACTACACTGCTTAAATACTGTTCTATGAACCGTGTGAACTACAATATATTTATACTGTACAATAGCCCGTAGTCGTGTGTGGGGCTACACCTGTCATAAGTTAGGAAAACCTTTTGTCGAACGTCCCGTAGCAACATGTCCTATTATCCCCGGGCGTTTCATCTATACATATCCCTGACATCATCGTTCCGTTCCGATCTGTTCCGGTGTCACGTGTCCTTTGGCGTTTATGTCTCAGCGCTTAGGTTCGGTGTTGTCACGTGGAGATTGGTATCAAAGTGTGACACCACTTCTCAGTTCCTTCTTGAATCAAATCACCACTTTCTCTAGTGTCCGGGATAGCCAGGATGCTGCCAATGTCAGGGGACAGCCTGGTGAGCTGGCTAACATGGATTTTGTACAAAATCCTCTCGACCTGGTGCGAGTTCAGCCATCAAGCGCTTGATCAATTCGAAACAGTATACATACACGCAGAACTATGGACCCATCGGCGAACCAGTACGCGAAATTCTTTTGCCATTGGCCATTATTTTCTTCGACGATGCTCATGGTGAGCCTAGACGGTATGAAAGCGCAGAAGAACAAACAAGCTCCCGAGACAGATGTGACGGTTACCAGGGGACACAACTGTCCAATTTAGAACTTGAACACGCACCACAATGTCACGCGCTCTTCCTCCACTGCCGCCGCCCGAGGAAAACGCGCAGTGGTCAGCAAATGTCGAGCACGCATATGTGTATATGACCGAAACATTTCGCCATGCAGCCAAGGTTCTTTCCCAGGATGCAGATGCAAATTGACTCAAATTTCACGCAGAAATGGCGACCCAGGAACTAGTCCCCATCCTCCAAGCATTTGAAGCACACGCTACGGAAGAGCACATTCCACTCACATGGATATTATCTTGCACTGAAGTGGTAGGCAACCTCATCGTCGACTTGTGCCATGCACAGGAAACTGCATTAGCCAGGTGCGTGTGTATCCAGAACTCAACCGCTCTAACTGACCCTGTAAATTAGTGAGGAAAATCATGTAGCGTTCGTCGAGCCTGTGACTGTGGTCAGAACGGGAAAACGTGGTCGTCCTCGCAAGGTGCTCAACACCGAGTTCATCGCAGAGGCTTTAGCATCACACCGGAAGATTACCCTTACAAAGCTGGCAGAAATAATGGGGATTGGCCGGCGGACACTCACCAAGCATCTCAAAGCAAACAATGTTCTGTACAAGTTCACTGACTTGTCGAAAGCCGAGCTCGACGGGCTCGTCAGAACCTTCCGCTGATGCTAAACCAGAGTCCGGGGTCCGCTATTTAATCGGTTTTTTGCGTCGTCCACGGATTGCGTGTTCAAAACAACGCGTGTATTCCTCGTTCATCGCGTGGATGGGATTGGACGGATCCTGCGCCAACGGCATGTTATCAAACGACAAGATTACAAGGTTTTGCGCCCGCATGCAATTTGGCACGTTGATGGGCACCATAAACTGATTCTTTGGGGGTTCGTCATCCACGGCTTTATAGACGGTCATTCTCGGACGGTGAGTGGTACCCTCAGTTCTAAAACCTGTGTTGACATGAAAGAAAATCACTAGATTACGGCTCTGCGAACGAGTACCAATAATAAAGCGTCGACCGTCCTCGCCGTCTTTTTGGAGGCCATAGGGGAGTATGGACTGCCCTCCCGAGTGCGTGGTGACCGTGGGGCTGAAAACAAAAAAGTTGCTGTGCACATGATTTTGACCCGGGGGCTTGGGCGTGCGTCCTTTATGTGGGGCTCGTATGTTCCTTTTCCTTTTTTTCCGTGACGTGCTTTAACCCCTGACTACAGTTCAACACACAATACGCGCATCGAGCGCCTCTGGGTCGAGGTCGGATCCCAATTTGCACGTCGGTGGCGTGCCTTCTTTTACAGGCTTGAGGCACTCCATGGTCTCGATCGAACCAACCCTCATCATCTATGGCTTCTGCACCTCCTCTTCTTGGACCTGATTAACGAGGACTGCGATGATTTCCGTGCTGAGTGGAACTGCCATCCTATTTCTGGCGAAGGCCACGATCAAAGCCCGGAGGTAGCAATTAGCCACATTGGAGTCCTTCGCAGCGCGCTCATTTACAAACAGGATATGTGTTTCATCGGGCAGGTACAGGATGGTGTTTATGTTGACGACTACGAAGATATTCACCCGAGCGTCCTGGAGCGATACTACGGTGTCCATGGCCCGGTGGCCCGGCGAGCATCCGGCGAAACAGGTGCTGGCCAACTCGACGACGAGAATGTCCCAATGCCATCTATTGCCCACGACGAAAGCGAAGAGGACGACAGCGACGACGATTTGGAGCAGCAGATTGAACATGCTCATGCTGAAAACTTCCACCACGACCCGTCTCCGTTCCCAAACACGCCAATCCGTTTTCCGACGACGAAACAATGGAATTATTCCATGACACGCTATCTGCCGCTGACGAAAATGGGATCGTTCCCCGGGCTATGGGCTGCTTCCGGAGGAGTGGGAGGATGGGGTGTATCCCACATATGAGATCCTCAAGTCAGGCCGGCGTGGCGGGAAGCGGCTTCGTGTAGCGCTCCCAGACTCAATTTGGCGTCCACGCGCAGAGATGTGGGGACGAGGATTGGCTATTTTAAACCAGCTTAGTTACATTAATGAATCATGAATTAGCTACCGATGTATGGGCCTTGCGACGACGAAAAGTTTCTCAGACAAGAGCCGGATGCTGAACAGTTTTTCATGTCATATAGCATGGGCGTTGAGCCTTTTGTTCTCAAATACCTTCCACTGTAATGTCTTCAAAGCCCGCGACAGGGGAATGCACCGCGCACGACAGGAATTCCAACGAGGAGTGCGACTGTGTCGAGTATGTCGAATCCGAGGAGCTTGAAGATTACTGCGACAATTGTTACCACCGTCTCCAGCACCACCTCGCTTCGAAGCCTGGCGCTTCAAAAAAACGGTCTGGTGTTAATGCCCTCCTTGCAGGCATCCTTGGTGGTGCGCCATCGGGAAAAGGCACAGTGTCAAAGCCTAGAGCATCCTCATCCTCCTCTTCGCTTGCTGCATTCGCATCGTCTTCCAGTAAACGTTTGGGCAAGCTTACGACCGCTGCAAATAAGGAGGCCAATCAAGGGATGAGACCGCTGAGCGATGGTCCAAGCAAATCGAAATTGAAGGGGAAGGAAAAGGTGGGTCATTCACTCAGAGCGTTCCCGTGTGTCGTGTATTGAAAACCAGCAGGCCGGCAAGCGTAACAGCAGTGGTACATACTTCAAAGTTGTTTCCGTGTTTGTGGTTGCAGCTGGGACTGAGTTTGTCGTAAGTGTTTCTTGGTACTTATGACTTGCGAGTGTTCATTGTTGTCACAGAACGAGAGCCTGCAAATCGTTGATGGGTCGGACAAGCTCCCCAATCGAGTGGATATTCAGAATGCAGAGCTGGAAGGGCTTGCTGTCGTCAACGCGAATGGTATCGACTTTGACCGCACTGCGAGTCACGAGGACGTGATCACTCACTTCCTCGACCTCCTTCCTCTTGTATTCACCTACCTCGCTCGCGTCAAACGAGATGCCAGGTAACGACGAACCGACTTGGTACCTAGCCGCACCTGTTGGGAGGAAATTGGTCATCGTCCCTTCAGCCCATCCAGACGGAGCGGTTCTTGATTTCAACAAGGGCAATGGGACAACGGGCTTTCGCAACAATCATCTGTTCATCGGTGAGTTCTCGTTGGATGATTTCGTTCGATTCTACTGGTAATCATCGATTCCTAATTCGTACTTTCGCTTACGTACTTTCTTGGAATGCACCTAGATATCTTCTTGGACTTCTTGGACTTTGGCTGCCTACTCTCTTGGACTATTTCTTGGTTTGACATTACATACTTAATTGCGCATACTATCTTTTGTTGTGAATATACTTTAATTTTCGTGTACAAAGTTGTGAACGACATCCCGCAAATTACACCAGCTAGCCATGCACGCAGCGCGAGGTACAAATCTGTGCTCTCCGGAGCGGCAGCCCTCCTGCGATGCGCTGAGCCATCCTCGATTGTCTGCGGGCTCGAACTTGTCCGCTAGCCTCTCATGGTCAATCGAGTTACGCAGGGTGTATGCGTGCGACTCGACGGTAGCCTTGGCCTCCGCTGCAGGAAAACAGTCAACATACATGGACGTTTGAAAGATAGAAGAAAGGCATGCCATTCCGTACTCCTCCTTCGAACCCTCCTGCGACGCGTCGTTGACGGCGCTCTCGAGCTTCACCTTGTCGGCGGCCTCGAACCTGTCCGCGAGCTTCTCGTCGTTGATGGAGTTCCGCAGGTTGTATGTGTATGACTCAAGAGCGTTCTAGGACATTATGCGGGTGGCGGCAGCCTCATACTCAGCTGCAAGAGAAAACAGTTAGCTACATGTTTGAAACTCACACGAAAGAAATAGACGTACCCTGATGAGGTTCGACTTGCCGGTGGTCTTGTTGGCCGCGAAGACATTGAGGTGGCGTAACCTGGATGGGAACGCCGGGCTGGTTGTCGGAGTAGGTCGAGAAGGTTTCGGACTTCTTGGTGGGAACGGTGGTGTTGTGCTTGATGAGTGTAGTCATCACACCACCGGTGGTCTCGATACCGAGGAAGAGAGGGCAACATCGAGGAGAAGCAGGTCCTGGGTCTTCTCCGAGGTGTCGCCAGAGAGGATGGCGGCCCGGACAGCGGCACCGTAGGCGATAGCCTCGTCGAAGTTGATACTCTTTTTGAAGAAGTCCGACACGAGCTTGATGATACGGGGGATACGGGTGGAGCCGCTGACGAAGATGATCTCGTGGACGTTGGGCCTTGACCTCGATGGTCAGCGGGGACACATCCAAGGTTCCTCCTCCGAGATAGAAGATATGTTACGCTCGCCAGCGACCTTCTTATCGAGACCGTAGGCGATGGCGGCGATGGCGGGCGATGGCGGTTGGCTCGTTGACGATTCACAGGACGTTCATACCCGAGATGATACCGACGTTCTTGGTAGCCTGACGCTGATACGACTGGTATTAGCCCAGCCGTGAAATCTCGCATTTTTGTGATTTCTTGTCAAATACAAGAAGTCCCCTGCCTGGTGGCATACCGATTAGAGTCAGAGCGAGCTCCGCACTGCTGACTGCATAGCAAGGACGCGAGAGAACTGTATAGGCATTAAGGTTATACTACGACTTGGTCCTTCAAATATCGAGGATCAGTATAGTAAGCTTAAGGATGCCTCGAAGTTCGTCAGATTCAGTCCATAACTCATATCTGAGGGCGGATTGCGCTGCAAAAGCTAGGTACCATACCCAGGAGATTAAACACAAAAGCCTAAGACTACTAGTTGGAACACAGTATACCAGATGCAGAGACAGGACCAGTCTGAGGACTGCTATTGGGCCATCCTGGACAGGACTGGCACGAGCGCGAACTAGACTGCAGGACCAGGGACAGTCCGAGGACTCCCAATAGACTTACATTAGGGCAAAGCATCGCCCGAGGACTACTATGTCGGTCACAAAGTACCGGTAGGTACAGGTCCGAGGACTCTAACTCGGTCCGAGGGCAAACCCAAGACTTGAAACAACAGCACGGATGAACTAATTATAGTTCGAGGACTTGTGCGCCTGACAAATACCGATGCTCGGAAGCAGCTGAGCTGAGCCTAGATCATCATAGAGCCCATGTGACGTGCGCGTCACGTCCGAGGACCCTAACAAGCACAATGAACATCCTAAACAGGCAACGGCTGAATACTTCAGCTCTGACACAGCTAAAGCGACTTCACGGAGTGGATACCGACGGCCGAGCTGTCTCCGTTGACCGGGATAGTGACGTAGCATGAGCTATTTACAGCCATGTCGAGGCAGAGCAAGCGCGAGGGCACGGGCGGCAAAGCACGGCCGTCCGAGGACTCGCTAAATATACACCAAAAGAGGTGCCAGGCACTAGTTGTCTGCGGCCGGACCTCACCAAAATAGAGCGGCATCGTCGCATTTCCGTGTTCAGTTTCAAATTACTCTTTTTCATTTTCCAATTACTCTTTTTCATTTTCAATTTCTCTGTTCCTGTCACATATCCTCGGACTGTCACATAGTAGCCAAATTAGTATAAAAGACCAGCCAGAACGCGATGTTCAAGCAGCACATTACAGCCCAGTTCACCTAGACTCACGTCGAAAGCTTATTCCCAAGGCATTTGTGACTCTGTATCTTCTGCGGAGATTTGTTGTAATAAGCACATCTGTTGTTGTAGATTCATTAACAAGAAAGTTCGATTGTTGGCTACATCTAAGCTTTAAGGTTCATCTAAGCCACTCCTACTAGTGCATACAAGTTGCCTAGTCATTGTCCCCTTGGTTGCAGACAGTTGTGCACCAAGTATTGTCCTATCAGTGCATACAGTTGCCTGATCATTGTCCCCTCGAACTGCAGACGATTGTGCAGCGAGTATTGTCCTACTAGTGCATACAGTTGCCTAGTCATTGTCCCCTCGTTTGCAGACGGTTGTGCATCGAGTATTGTCCTACTAGCACATACAGTTGCCTAGTCATTGTCCCCTCAAACTGCAGACGGCTGTGCAGCGAGTATTGTCGAGCCGAGCCCATACAGTTGGTGTCCTCGGACTCATTTACACTCTTTAAAACCATATCCTGGTATCTCCGAGGCCTATCTTTAGGTAGTTCTAAACTATCTGTAGTTCCGAGGACGTCCTAATAAGACTCCCTACGAATGGTTTCTTCAACATTACCTGAGAGGATTCAATCTTAGTCGTATATTTCGGCGTAGACCTGAACTCAAATCATTGGCACTGTGTATTGGTTGTGTGGTGTGTGTGTGTTGGTTGTTTGAGTGGTGTTCATAGCATCCCTCGAGTCAGTCAGATAGGCCACAGCCGTACGCAGGTGCACCGTTTCAATGCTGCGAGTCGTTGAAGTAGGTGGGAATGATGACGACGGTGTTGTTGATGGTGGTGCCGAGGTACGACTCGGCAGTCTCCTTCTTCTCGAGGAGGACCATCGACGAGATTTCTTCAAGGGTCAGCATGCGAAGCGGATAGAGAAAAGACGAGAAGACATACAAATTCTTTTTGCTCGCCACGGTACTCTACGCGGATGTAGGCCAGGAACGAGACAGTAAAGGTCTCTCCTCCGATGTTGCGCTAGCCACCAAATTCCTTGGTGAGATCATACGCGATGGCAGCAACGGTGGGTTTGCGACGTGGATTGACGCGCTGGCCGTGGGTGTCTTAGATGGCCTGATGACGCCGCGAGTCGTTGGCGCATGCGGAAGCGTTGTGTTGTGTGTCGAAGATCTCTGAGAGGGCATACGGAAAGCCCAGTGTCGCAGATGAAAGAGGTGAGCTCGTTGGGGCCTGCAGTGACATTGTTCGGGAGTGCGAGCCAGATGTAGGCACTACTGCGCGGCACCACCGGAGGGGGCGGGGTCAGCGCAGTCTTCCCAACTTTGTGGCCTGGCGCGGACACTGGTCGGCGCCGGTCAGCAAAGAAGGGGGACGTGAATGAGAGCGCCAGAGTCGCTGAAGGCCAGAAATGGTCAGCACATACAGGGACAAACATCGGTGCGATGGTCCGAACCACCTCCACAACCAATCCACATCTCGACGCGACACCGCCGGGGCCGCCATCTACGCGCCCACTGCCCGAGATGATGAGCGCACGTGTCCCGCCGCCGTCTTAGACGACCCCCACGAGCACTACTTAAATTTAGATAGCAACCAAACCCATCGAGATATATTGCGCCGAGCAAACTCGCGATAGGAATCTCGCGATAATGTCTTTAAGGTTCGTGTCCGGCAATTCAGAATATCTACATGGGCTCCACATCTCAACTTTATTGGCTAATGCATGTAAACTCGATATATTCAAGTCGGCTCGATAGATATTGCAACTCAAGACTCGATATATAGTTCAATTCACCCTCTAAGTATGGTTCAAGTTGTATTCGATACCTGGCTGATTAAATGCCCAAACGGAACAGCATATTGGACTGCCGGTCAAAATAAATTCCTTACGCACTCAAATCTTCGAGTATTTCGGTGCTAGCGGACTCGAACTCTTCGTAGGATGCATGCCCTCATTCTGACATAGTTTGGTCCGCACCGGTAACGGTATAACACGAGGGCTGCGGCATAAATGCTTGAGTGACCAACTAACTGGTCTTGAATAGTAGTGGGGGCCGGTACTTCATCTGGTGATTTTATATGAGCCTTAGATTTGAGCTAAATTTCCCTTAAATTTCGGCATAGTCACCCCTTAGTCGCCACATAGCTGGTCCAGATTTGAGCACCGAAGCAACTGTTTAAATATCGCAGTCTACGCGAACTGTGGAATTGAAACCCTCTCCAGGTGTGCGATTTACACGGTTCTTGGGGGCCTGATCCCGGGAAACTTGGAATTTCTCGGGCGCTCTGCGCATTGAGATCTGATCCACAGAGTCTTGGGGTACACCGGCGGCACCGTCCGGCAGCCTATCATTCCGAAATCCAGGTATGCAGTCCGGTACGTAATTCAACCCAGGTCCCACACATGGGCTTCCTAGAGTTTCTTGTAAACATACACTTCAACAGGAAGCTCGTTTCCAGTAGACTGCCTTCGACCGCCTCGCTGGGCTGGAGTGGCAAGTAACTGGCTCGAGGCAACATATTAGAGCGCACTCCCTGGCAGCCGCTGCGGTGATTACATGGTCCCGGCGCCAATTGTTGAAGTCCTGGGTTACGTCGTTACTGTATAAGCTCTTTCAAAGTCTTCACAGAAATTCTGCGCTTGTCCCCATTAGTTAAGTGCCTCCCAGTACAGTGCTGCTGCGTCAATTTCTCCGAGACGCTCATGTGCCAGGGGTTAGTCTTGGTCCCATGATTCACAGACTTTCATCCTGATTCAAGTTGATGTTGTAGTGCTGCACCAAATGTCCGTTTTAAACACCTCGTTCAAAGTGCATGATCCCTACAGCTCGCCTAATGTCTAAATCGAACGGTTCGATTGTCCTTCTCCTAATCGGGAAGTGTCTAAATCTGACACCTCGCTTCCTTAAATTCCCCCCGAGTATCTATATCTATATAAGAAAAGACGTGGTTTGTAGAGACAAAAGTGGGGCCAGGTGGAGCAGCAGCAGATGTCATCCGCTCCACAGGTTGCTGCGATCTTGAGTTCATTTTGCATTTGCATCCGCCGCTCCACCGTGATCGTCAATTCTCCACCAAACTGGTGAGTTTCTATTTTTAAACTGTCGGGATGTTGAATGCCTCGCTTTCTGCTCCAGAGAGTGTAGCAAGCACGGGAGTATAATACTTGGTTCCCCAGCTCCACTTCGATGTCCAGATGTCCGGTGGATGCTTTGGCCAGGGCTCCCGTCCAGGCACTATGAACTGAGAGTGCAAGCAAGTCTAACGAGCGGCACAGCCCTCAAACGAAGCATAAGGCAGATT
Source organism: Mycena vulgaris (assembly GCA_029204335.1). Classification (NCBI taxonomy): domain Eukaryota; kingdom Fungi; phylum Basidiomycota; class Agaricomycetes; order Agaricales; family Mycenaceae; genus Mycena; species Mycena vulgaris. The sequence goes on from JARGYA010000435.1 coordinate 102,951, forward strand.
TGTGGTAAAGACAATCTTTAGTTTTAATGTGGGCAGGATGTGGTGTTTTCAAGTAACGAGGGAATAATTTGTATCATGAAGGCAGGAGTTGGGCGCTGAGAAGCAGGACGAAGGCTGGCAGCTTTGAAGATGCTGCACATGAGGTCAGGGGGCGACACTGTACGGCTGCAAAGACTAGAAAGATAAGGCAGGCTATGATTTTACATGAAAGCAGAGTTGTTGCAGAGGTCTGGGTGAAAGATTGGAATAATTGGCTTTCGGAGGCAGCCTGAAGACTATGTGTTTGAGATGCTGCCAGTGAACATGTATCTGTCCAATGGGCCGGGAGGAGCCAACCGGTGGTTGGTGACGAGCCGCCACTGTTCAGATTCTTTACTTTACATCCATGGATAAGTGTAAGGTACAAGGGTCTGGAGGTAATGATCAGATACGAATGTTGGAATCGGAAGATTTCGCATTCCAATTGCGCTCACTGATCAACCCGGCTTAAATTCACACCAAAAAATTGAACGGAACCGTATTTTAGGTTTAGAAGACAAGTTGGCTCACCAGATATATATTCCTAAGTTCAATTAGGGTGAATTTGAAGAGAGGTTGAGGAGTACGACTTTCTGCTTGAACTACGACTCACCCGAGATCCCCGAGGCGCAGTTTAACTTCTTGGGAGGCATAAGAGTACAATAGATCGACGGTGTACAGGAGATTGAAGTTTACCTTACCTCTATAAATCAATCTGAGGTGATATAGAAACCATCATAGCATATGAAATACTTCCACACCAATGAAGTCAACTTCTCACCCGTGTGTGTGTGCATGTTCAGGATGCAAAAGTCTGAATTATGGGCGCCAAAAAAAAGACTCCCGATCCAAAAGGATGAAGGTAGGTTATACAAACAAATATTAATGCTGAAGATTTCAATGCCGTTAACTCCGTGGCGAAGCACGGGCAACTGCTAGTGACCTACATATTTAGAAGACGTGGGTGAATTGAAATCGCTAGCTGCTTCGCCAGAGTCAGAAAGCATTCGACCTAAAACTGCCATCGAAACCGAAGGATCAAGGGGAAGAACGGAAAAGGTGCACACACGATGAATTGAGTGATCACTCAGGCGGAGCTCCGTGCCCATACCGTCGGGCAATCGTCGCTTAAGAGGAGGGCAATCATATGAGAATCTATGGCAGCAAACACCCCCGTTAAACCGAGCTCATCAACCAGGAATAGCGAACGGAGCGGCCAATGGATTCGAAAAGTGTCTGCGTCGATATTCCTGGGAATTTGAGACAGCGCGGTGGGAGAGCCATGAGCGCAGAATGCAAGTGTGAAGATCAGCGCGGCTGTGTTTGTATCACTGATCCGGACTCGACAGACGGCTTTTGTTTCCCACCACAACGGAGCGAATTTTGCTGGCTGCCGGAATCTCTTGCTTAGATTGAAGCATCTTGGTGCACGACCTTTTGTCGTGAGTGCTCGTCGTGCGGAACATCGCGTCTGAGCTCACAGGCCGCTTGTCAGTGTCCGCAAGCGCCGATGTGGATCCTACATTGCAGTCTCCCACCTCAAGCGCAATGCTAGCTGCGGAGTGTAACCTGGTGGACCGTTCCCTGCTATCCTCTGACTTGTGGCCCTCGTCGGCTAGAAATCAGGGATTGTGGGGTAAAGACGACACCTCGCTTCCTTAAATTCCCCCCGAGTATGACACAGGAGGCAAGTCCTGCCACTTACGGCTCCATAAGCGACCATCGCTTATGGTGGTGGTGGGCAATGCATTGAGTTTTGATCTTGTTCCCACGCTGAGTTAGCACCGCCACCGGTGCTCGGAATTGACCCCGATCTCGCGGACACGTTTTTGGAGGTTAGATGGCCCTCAATTAATTCGTACCATTGGGAAGAATAGTTCCAAATGGCGGGCGGCATGTCGCCTTCAGGCTGGTTTTTCCAATTTCAGCAAACATGTGAGTCGCGGCCGATTTCGGCTGCCAAATATGATCTGATAGGGCTGGAAAGGCGAAATCGAAAAAAATGGCCTGAAGGGGACATGCCAGGAGGTATTGCAAAGAGGGTTTATCAAGTGACTTAGACCAAACTCGGGGATCTGAGCTCAAAAAGATTTTCGCCCCGGCACACGTCCCATCATTTTGTGCCTATTTTGAACACGGCTCACCCTCTGATTGTTACATGGGCTTCTCCCACCGACGTATAATCCACATATTTTTTGTCTGGGGTGGTCTATGACACGATCTGACCCTTATTCACTTCAAATTCTGCCCTACATCTACCTTTACAATTGACCTGGTTGGCGGTAGGCCGCAGAGGCCGGTTCTTTGATGCACAAAGTGTCCAATATTACATGTCGCTCAGACCAGGAAATAATCTACATCTTTGGAATCATGGTCTCCACTATCCAAGGAATAAATTTGCTTCCAAACGTTTCCGACCCACACAGAAATGTGTGGATAGCACCGCGAACAAGTCGTGGGTCACCCGAATTGATCGAGTTCCAATTGATCTTGCACGTGGTCATCACGGCGGATCAATTGGGATTGCCCACCACCACTTATGGCGCGCTTGTGGCAGGTTTCTGGGCATCAGGGCCTGAACCCGTGAGAGTTCAATTCCCGCTGTGGGCAAGTTTTAGCAAATCCAGGGCAAATCATATTTTTAATCCAGAGCTTTCGTATCTGGCCAGAGCACCCTCAATATACTTCAGAATATTTCCTGGCTTATAATTGGACCTCTAAGTGTGAGTTGTGTTTGGTGGAGGGAGAGCACTAAAGTATTGTTTGACAACTTAGGTAAGCTATGCTAACTAATAAGTTTATAGCTTATGTTCCTCACCGTAGCCTTTACACATTATCTCACTGGGCCATAGATACAAAACTAACATAGTGGCAATGACCACAGCTTTATCTGGTGCAGTTGGCCAGGGTGCTCCTAGGGAGCTATTTTTTTTCAGATTTTTTACCAAGTTTTTCCTGGACACCACCACCTAACTCTAATCTATGTTAGAAGTTGTGCCACCACCTGTCCTGGGTTCAAATCATAAGAGATTTGGTATTCTCTGTGGCTCGAGGTACAGCGAGGAGCAGAAGAACAAAATCAACAGGGCTTGGTGGGCTCTGCTTAACTAAGTCATTAAACACCTCTCCTGTACAGCATGTGAGTCATAATTGGATGCCTAGTAATAAGTTAGAAAGTATGCTAAACCTTATTGAGGATGTTCTGGCTAGATATGGCAGCTCTGGATTAAATATATGATTTGACCTAGATTTATTAAAACTTGCCCACGCTGGGAATTGAACTCTCGCCGGTTTTGGCTTTGATGCTCAGAACCGGTCACAAGCAAGCCACAAGCGCGCCATAAGCGACGGTCGCTTATGGATCCTTAAGCAACGGGGTTTGCCTCCTGTGTGACCTACATAGTCTCTCATAGACTTTGTAGGGCGCGTCAAGTGAATTTAATATGTTTACCGACGTTGCATTGGATGTATGTAAGCTGACGGTTGAAACGAACAACGGGCTGAAGTTCGCCGTATAGGATAGGTAAAAAACCGTGTAAGCTCCGATTTATTTGTTACCAAAGGTATTGAACACTCGTGCCTCGTGAACGGTGTGAGTATGTTCTTCAGATGGAGAATAGTAATGCAGGATCCCGTGTATCGTGAAGGATAGCCAACATCGTTCACGTACTCAGCGGCCGTGAAGGACAGTCCATCTCATGAAGGAGTGTTCACATCGTTCATGTATAGAGCGGTCGTGAAGTCTCGACGCGTTCTCGTGAAGGGATTTTCTCAGCCTTGAAGATACAGGATATGTGTGAAAGGCACGCCTTGAAGCATGGAAAATATCGTTCAGGTGTCTGATTATTCAAGTGAAGGTGAGATAGAGAGCCGTGAAGGTGGAGGGTATATCCTTCACGATGCCATCCGGCGGATCCGGCGGATGAATCCTCTACACATTCGATGTTCATGTTTTGGCTCTAGCAATGCACATTGGATCTCGAGAGAATAAAAAAAGATTCCATTGTGTCTCGTCGGGAATGAACTCTCAGACGATTTGCCTAGCATTGCCTCCCGCGTAGAGGAAGCTTTTGGAACCTCGAGCTTGGCTCGACTGGACCACCTCGAATACTGACCACATTCTTGCCCGATTCAATCCCTGACTGCAGAAATGGGATATTTCATCTGAGACTATACAAATAGGAGACGGTAGGTAATAAGTATACACATTCTCGGTCACATAGATTTTCATCGCCCGGGACCTAATCTCAATCTCCTCAAGATTGCGGGATCTGGAGCCGCCCCGCCATACGGTTGGTCTCCGTACTCGCCGTATTGATGTCACGGAGGCGGACCAGACTTGTGTCATTCCTCGTTGATACCTCGTGCGCGATCCTAGTAAGTCTTGCATCAATGTCGGTGATTTCCTTTTTCTGCGATGAGCGTTCGAACAGTGGTTTCGCTGCATCCCAGAGCTCTCGGGCGTTCGTGGTATCTCCTTGAATCTCGGAAATATCGCCGAGACGAAGCATGCACTCTGCTCTGTTTCGGTGAACATCCATATGTGTAAATCCCTCGAGTGCAACAGTGAACAGGCTGATGGCTGTTTCCTGCTCGCCCTCCATCAGATACATATCGCCGAGGAACTGGAGAGCTCTGAGGATTTCCAAGCTCTGTCGTAACTTGAGACTATGCACCAGGAATACTGTGGCTGCGGTTGACAAATTGTCATCCACATTCCAGTCGGCAGTGTCCGCTAGTCTCTCGAGACAGACACTGATAATTTGTGCGTCTTTTCCCCAACCAAATATGAGACATTTCCGGAAGAGCTGTTGGGCTTCGGATAATTTTCTTTCCTTCGCGAGTACGCTTGCGCGGGTCAGATCACAGTATGTGAGTCCGCATGAATAACCCATGCTGGCAAATATTGACTCGGCTGTGTCAATATTCTTATGCATATCATTTGCATCTGCCCCGAGGTCAATATCAATCTGTGCAAGGCTGAGTAAGGCCATAGCATGAAGATATGGCTCTCGCAGAATAGGCGCATTCTGAAGCCTTTGGGTGTGAATTTTGCGGGCCTCTATATATTCCGTTTTGCAACGGTGCACCTCGGCCTTGGAGCACATGATATTGGAATGGATGCCTCCCGCAGCCATGCCACAAAGTTCAAGGAGGTGTGCAGCCCGATTCAACAGAGGGAGTAGGTGCGTAGTGTGTCCAAGAGAACCCCAGCAGATACATTCAATGTCAAGTGCTGAGGCTTCTCTGAGCAAATTTCCAGTTAACTTGGCAAGGCGCTGTGATTCCTTTGCATGTACTTGGCCCGCGGAGTAATTTCCAATGGTCGACTCGATTATTGCCACTTCTCCCAATGCGTGAGAGTGGTCCTCCGTGTTCCCTGTTGAAATCGCAAGCGCTAGGGCAGTCTGTGAGAATTGCATAGCCCTGGGGTACTCTTCTTGTCGCCGATAGTGGTCTGCCACCATAATGTAAAATAGGTCTGTGGATTTGGTTAAGGTCAGAGCGTGCATAACTTAGGCGGGAACTCACACTTCATATGTGTGGCATCAATATACTCGACGTGCTCTAACCCTTGATCGATGAGTTGGGTTGAATTTCCGACCTGATTCCGGCCCCCAAGTAGTCGGGTGATAAGGTGCAACTCCAGTTTATGGTCACTGGGATGGGGCAAAAGAGGGCGGATCTGTTCCAGCAAGGGACTCAACCCAAAGCCGGTGATATAGCTGTAGTCATCGAAATCACAGATGCTGTGCAGGGTGTCCAAGAGGTCTGGATTATGATGATCCAGGCCTGCCAGGAGGACATTCTCGATATTTACAAAATTGGAGGCTAGTCAAACACCCATCTGGGCACATGATAGAGTTCCAAGATCGGTTGTATAAAACTCCAGGAGCTCCTGAAAATGTTTGTATAATGGCCGGATGAGGTCATTTGTAGGTTTTTGCTTCTTTTGCAAGTATTCCCGGATGGGTACCAACGACTTCAGCCGTTTTTTATCATCGGTGTAAGCCAGAGCAGTCCGCAGGAGAGTGGATTTGCCACTCAGGATATTTTCGATGGGTAGTTTGCTTTGGAGGAGCTCCAGATCCGACAAGCCATCGGGGAGAATGGAAAGAAGACTCAATAAATCAAGTGCATGCGGGGACGATGTGATTCGCGTGCTGGAGAGGGACAAGGAGATTGATAGTTCCAAGTTTGATTTCCTGTCATAGCCTTCTGACAGAATGAAGGTTCTCTCTGTGTCCCAACGGGCCAACACACTTGTGGGTCCCTCAGAATCAACCAGATGAGCAATTAGGTCGATTGCGAGTGGCATTTTGTCTGTGACAAGCAGAATCTGGTCAACCACTTCGGTATCATAGACATCATCTGTGATTTCAATGAAAGTTTGTCGAGCCGCCTCCAGTGTCACGGTTTTAAGGGCTTCAGAAAAGGCCGTGTCCAGCACACGTTGGCGGGCCTTTCTGCACCTCGCATTGTGATCTATTGAAATATAAGTTGGTGTACCAAAGGATAACACGGGGGCCCACAATCAATGCCAGATGATCCACATTTGTAAGCGACGACAAGAATTGTTCGACGTTTCCGCGCCCCTCGGTGGACTCCCAGACTGTTTCAAGGTTATCTAGAATCAACAGCGTAGGTGGGCCGGTGGAAAAATGATGGATGACAGGCCGAGTCAGATCCTTGACCGGTGTCAATCCTATGTGAGCTCCAATGAGGGCAACAAGTTGGACACATGTTGACACTGTGTCACACCGAATGAACAAGCGATGTGTCTCATATCGAGCGGCAATGGCGGGGTGATGAAGGACCGCCCTCGCGAGGCTTGTTTTGCCTATCCCACCGGCTCCCAAGATTGCTATTCTAGGGACCTGGTCGGTGAAGGATTGTAGGATGGTTAAAATTTCTGATTCGCGACCGTAGAAAATGGGCGGCTCGGAAGGCAGCAGTGACAGAGAATTTGAGCTGGCCATGTTAGTCTGAGGTGTCTCAAGAGAGATGAAATTCCATACCTATTCCCCAAGCTCGATAAGACTCTGCTTATCTATCCCTTGGTCAACGATTGAGACAGACTTCAGATAAGTACACACTGAGGAAGCTCCATCTGAGCTGTTGCCATCAGAAAGAGCGATCAAGTCGAGCATCTCTTGGTGAGTCTTTTGTGCACATCGCTCCATAGCTGCTATATCAGTCAGGATATTGCTCCTCTGAATCTATGTAGCTTGTGTAAGCATGAATTGACTAATGACACCACGCCTACTTGGAAATCAATGATGGCCTGGTCCAGGCCCATTTTGCAACCCTTGAGCAACGTCGTTATTTCCCCCTGACGAAAGAATTGCTTGATACGGCTTTTCTCCTCCTGGGCTTCCACAAAGGTGTGGATTTTGTATAGAATACTGGGTAGAAGATCAATCAAGGTCACTGGCGGTCATGACGCATAAGTACTCGGTGAAATTTTTAACGTTTTTCAGCATGCTTGGAGACAGTTCGCCCCCGGTGTCCGAATTTACGTGCAGCCGAAGAATTGCATAGAGCAGCTCGTGAATTTGCTCGAGCATTTCTGTACAGTCTCCTTTGTTCTTTTTGACCGTCTGTAAATAGTGTCTGAGATTCCGAAAGACTTGATTTCTGAAATTGTACCTCGACAGTTGTCAACAGAGACCGCATCGTATTCTGAATGGATTCCAGGAATGGTGCGTTCAGCCCGGCAGATACCACTTCCAATGTGGTAACTGCG
>JARGYA010000436.1:0-110710 GCA_029204335.1 Mycena vulgaris
TCTTGGCCATCATGATTCCCCAGGAAAACATGGTGGAAGATACAGAATCCGTCCACGCATGTACTCTCGTGTCGTCCCTCTTCTGCAGTATCAGCCAGCCCATTCTCATCGACTCCCTAAACCCTCCGAACCTCGGGCGGCCCACCAGCTCATCCCTCGAACTACATCGCACTGGCCACTCTACTCACCGAATCGCCCCACCTCACGGTTTATATCAAGCATCTCTCCATAGAGCTCCCCATCGCATTGCAATCTGTGTTGGACCCTGCGAGTATTCTGCCCTCACTCGCGAAATTCGCGAAGGTCCAGCAGTGTGTTGTCGAAGTTGCAACCGATCGTTGGGCGTATTGGACTCCGGCCGTAGGTCTCCTCAGGTCTGCTCGATTTTCTTGATCAGCAGCCGTTGCGTCGCCTATCTATTTTCTGCGTCAAAGACATTCCCCTGCCGACGTTCCTGCGGTTCAACGCATCCACCCCTGCTCTATCGTTCAGCTCTGTTTCTCTATGTGACGGAATCAGCCCTATCGCTACTAGTGTCCTCGATCCTAAATTGTCCCCGTTATCACCACGGCAATAACACAGAGAGCGTGTGTAATCTAGTGGGCATTACGGAGTTGGCCATCCACATATCTAAGCTGTGTCGGCTTTCGATGACCTCGCCACATGGAGCACCTCTCCTCTTGGCCAAGGCGGGTGCGATCAAACATCTTCGTGTTCTGTGCCTGTCTACGTGCCCTGTTTCCATTCGCAGGTTTAATTCTGCTCACTGACGTCTACCAGCAACGATACCAGTACCAATCCTCCCTTCCCTCCCGTCGCCCCTATTTTTTGAGCTCGCTTTGCACGAGCGTAACGTCCCCCGGGTTCTTCAGCTCCCTCGCCAAAATGCATTCCACGTCCCCAAACATCCAAGAGATACCGATTATCTCTCTCCCCGCGTGGTTGTACCAGCCTCCTACGGACAAGTATGCAGTGTTACTGACGCACGTGCAAACCTTTTTCTTCAGGTGCCATCCTTGCCCCCGCCTTCGATGGTTTCGTGTAGAGCTGAACAGGTGAGTCCTGTTCTTCCTCTCGTAGGCACCTTGATTTACATCGAAGCCTAGAGGTCAGCCGCTCTATTATTAACAATAATATAATGAAATTGTTGGTCAAGTTTGGATCATATAATCCTGCTTTCCATGCGCTGCTTCGCATGCGGAATGAGACCGAGCCCGGAGCTTGGTGTAGTCTTTCCCTGAAAGACTCGGCTTTGGCGACGCCCGTGGTCAGCTCATTCAACGACTACCTCTATCATCAATTACGGTGCCCACAACTAGGGATTTGAACAATTACTCGCCCCACCCGGGACGCAAACTTTCGGCAGTATAGTCCTTCATGAAGACGACATCCCGACCGAACCCAGTCGTGTTATCATATTTGTGACTGGTGAGTTCAAAAATCAGCGATATGCAGACGCGGGCCGTGATAACCTACTGGTCCCCAGATTCCACGATCGTCAAACCAGGCGGAGCAATGAGGTGTACCATCACGCCATACGATGACTCTCCGAGCAGCAGGAAATCGTTGGCGCTGAGAGTATGCATGTCCGCGATGGCATCGCCCGAGTCGAGGAGTGTGTACTCTGGCTCCTCCATCTGCGCCAGAACATCCGGATCGGCGTCTTCCATCGCTACCGTGATCTTGAGACCGTGGGCGCCCATCTCTGTGCGAAGGTCCTTGAGGACGCGGACGATGTTGGGCATCGCCATTGAACCCCGGAATTGGCCGGCGGAGTCACCCCACCGGATATGGACACCGACGGTAGCAGGACGGGTGGGTGGATACGAGAGGGGGGGAGGCAAAACGGGCGGGGAAACAGGTGCGAGTCTTTCCCGCACCCAAGCCATTATGCAGCCGTTCAGGTCTTCCGTGGTCTACAGGAAATTCATGCCGGGTTATAGACGCCGCGCGGAAGAGGGGAGATCGGTACCTCGGTCTCGTCAATGTCCACAATGCCCGTGCAATTCACCATTTCGGCCCTCACTTTCTGCATCTCCTTGATCGCCGACTCGTCTCCCGTGCACCAGCCCCGTACAAGCTCCCCGCGATGCCACTGCGCTACGTGATCCTTCATTCGGCAGGCGTTGTGAGCGTCAATGGTAAACGCCGCAGGATCTCGGTCTCCGTTGAAAATGCGCGAGGTCGAATATTTGTGTTCCGAATTTTCGGATGCAAGGATCAAGGTGGAGTCGAGTGCGCGCGAAAGAATTACGCTCTGCTTGAAGTGCTGGAGGGCGGACTGAAGATGGATTGGCGAACGGTTAGAGACGCTGTGGAAAGCGATTGCGACGCACCCCGAATCCTTCTGATCCAAGGGCTCCCACCCGCAGGTACACGCGCTGTCCTACATCGACATGGGTCGTAGGCGGTAGTGATACTATGTCCCCTCCTCTTGTCCGGCCCGGTTCCATCCACACAAATCCGAATGCCACAAATAACAAGAGGCTGATTCCCGCGGATATCCACCACTGGGACGTTCGCCTGCGCTTAGGTGTAGGCGGTAGTTCATCTGCAGGCGCGCTGGTAGGCAGGGGCTCGTACAGTGGGGGTGACATGGGAGTCGATAACAGATACTAGGCGCTAATCATTCGCCTGTCCATCAATATTCCTGCACCTCACAATCGCCCTGGAACTACCTTCCGGTCCCAAATACCTTGATTTCGCGGCCTAAACGCCCCGAGATCCTCCGAGATCGTGGCACAGAGTTCAGGTACCATTCATTGTATAAAGCATCTCCGTGTACGTCGGCGGTCCGGGTGTTCCCGGCATTTTGAAAGGGACCTCATCTAGATCTCTACCACCACCCGTCAACCTGACTATACATTGATCTTGTGCATGGTGTATCATGTCCTTAGGCACCTGTGGCACCGTCTGCTAAGTCAACCGGACATACTTGCGACAGACTGGTTATATACCCGCACCGTCGTTCGGGAATACCCAGTGGTTCGATTCACTCCCACAGTGTGCTGATTGCGAAGGCCCGGCGCACTGGTGTGTCCCCATGGAAGCATTAGATATGGGACAGTCTACCCAGCATGATCAACGGCAGTGATTCATGCGCGATTGGGCCTAAGCCTGCTGTCACGAAATAAATGCAGCAATCGCGAACAGCACTTTGACGTGGGTCAATGCATGCGGCCTTCTGCGCGTCCCCTTTGCGTCAGAACCACGAAGGATTGGCGGACCGAGCGCGCTTTACCCATGGTGTCATTCAATAATAATAATAAAAGGACGACGACGATGATGAAAGGCTCGTAAAAATGACCCCATCGAGCGACATCTTGCCTGCAGACTTGCGTGGACGGGCGGCAAATCGGGCAGCATGGGTCGGAGGTGTCATTACCCAGTGATTTAGCAGTTTTACGAACGGGGGAAGTAGGGACATGTCTGGTTTCTCTGGCTCGTATGAGGGCTAGACAAGCCAGATCGTGTCAGAATTCTGACCGCGCCGGAATTGTTTAATTAAGTTGTGCAATCAATGTTTACATGGATCCTGGGGATGAATTATTGGGACAAGGTGAACAGAACAGTAGTCGTACGGTAAATCCGTACCGTAGCTTTGTGGCGACTGGCGACAGCTGGCGACGGACACGAGATGGACGTGGAAAATTCTTCACGTCCCGCATCATCATCGATCACGTCATTTTGGTTTATGTTTGATCTTGTGTTTGATGGCACCGCTCTTCCTTTTCCCTCCTCCTCCTCGTCGCTCGTTTTTACCTCGTACGCGCTGGCTGGCCTCCTGTCTGTTCAAACTCAACGACAACGCTCAAGCTCTCTTTCCCTCATACTTCAAGCTCTCTTTCCCCAATTGCAAGCTCCTTTCAAATGCTTTGGGTGGCGTCTCTCGCTGTGCCTGAAGACCCTTCAATGCCGAGCCGGTCAAATCACCCTCAGGTCCTCCTTTCTTCCCGCATGTGTCTCATCGGCGCCAAGAGAAACAAGACCGTGTGCCACCGGAACTCATCAATGTCGCTACATTCCTCAAGTACTCGACAGCTGAAGTCTTCCATGCTCAAGTCCTGCCCTTCCTCCGCATCTTTCACCCCTCTTGGCCAGCATTGTTGCTATACCCGTCCACGATCAGGTAGCTGGGTGTGCAATGGGTGCAGATCTCTTGAGCACTTCACGTCACGCGGAGCGGAAGGTGAAGTTGGCTGGGAGGCGATGGACGAAACGCGGATGCAACGCATGGGGGCGAGTCGGTTCCGCTCACAGTCGATCGGGCAGGCGTCGAGGGTTCTGCCACCGTGACCGTGTCGAGCGACGGCACGGTTACCTCGCATTGCACATATGCGCAGGCTTTTGGCGCATGCAACTCGTATGTGTACGTAGTATTATGAATGCATCCTGGTTTAATCTGCTGTAGCTGGATATAATAAACATTATATATACATATCCCTTGCACGTCCCTCGGGACTTTCATCTTCACTCCAACGTTGATGATGATTGAAAGCTCGACGTTCACCAGGGCCTACGCCGATTATTTTTGTGTTGTCATGCTCCAACCTGGACGCCTTTTACAAGTACTCCCTTGCTCCGACGTCTTCTTCCTCCGAACAGAGGAGTCCCACATTCTGAATTCAGCTCCACACTGTCATACTTCACCTTCGAGCCCTGAACTCCGAGCACCGGGATTCCATCCCCATCCGCAGCGCCGGTGTTTGAAGGGGATACTGAATTGCCTTGCCTCGGCATGCACATCTGATCGGTCAATTACCAGGTACGAGAACCCCGATGGTTGGTTAGGTAGGTAGGTAGTATTACACGGCCGGTCCTGCTTCAGAACGCCGGTTTCTAGGAGGTACCTAAGTGCACATGCGCAAGACACTATTCCTATACCCCCGTAGCCGAGCTCACGGATGCAGTCTCACGACTCACCGCAAAGAAGCAAAGTTAGACCGAACAATGGTAGCCGGGCAGAGTAATCTTCCTCCTTCCCCCGACTATGGGCCTGCTTTCCCTACCATCCGGAGTGATCAAAATGCTTGACAGTGAACGGGACGATCAGTGACGGACCCTTGTAGCTCTGCCATCTATTCGGGGTCTGCACCATTGGGTTCTAGGCGGCTGCTTTTTGAGATGCACATCGAGTTTCACGCCTGTGGAATGGATCGGACACACAATCAAGCATTTAACTTCCTCAGCTCTACAAATCGCCCTTGAGTACTTCCTCTAGCTCCAATCTAATTCATACGTATCTATAGACATGGAACCCGTGACAGTGAACGTCGCCCGATCGCATAGGTTGACCCACCTCTGGATATGCAGCCTCTGGTCGACCTCGCCATCCCGTACATTTTCGGCTCATCCGTCTATCCAATCGTTTACCCTTTGGCTCGATGGCGACGCCATCGACGAAGAGACTAATCCGGCTCCTCCTCTAAGGATGAAGCACTTGATGCCGTGCTCGGCCGGCGGCTTGGAGCCCCTAACAATTCACGATGTCCCACAATAACTCTCTCAGAAACGTACCCATTTCAGACACCGGCTAAACGAGTGCCTCATTGGCACCTACGTTTTCTCATGTCAACCGTGCACTTGCACCGCTCGATGACAGCGCTTGTTCTTGGTCCTGCTGCAGACGCTAGACCCGACGATACGAATGCCAGGTGGGTGCGATTGAATTGGCCAAGTGCTGCGGATGTGGCTCGATTGATCCTGCAAGCATCGAGGATAGTCTACCCAAATTTCATCGCGATCAACATTAGCGAGGCATCGCGTCAGGCCTTTGGCAGCTGTCACAGTATGAAGTGACACCCTTGATTTTAGGATCCTATAAAACGACAGCAGTCGTTGCGCTCAGAAGTCTTCCTTCGTTCGCCCATCATGATCGGGGGGAAATTTGTCTTTGCCGTTCTAGCCTTAGCGTGCGTGATCTTACACGCCAGTCCTCTGGGGCCCCTGGCGGTGAGTAGAAAAGCCAGCCCGGACCATACGATGCTGAAATTGTGGATATAGTTCCCTCTCGATAGCGGTAGGTGCAAGGAGTCTCCTGTGTCGACTACTGTCGAACCTTGATCTATTCAAGCGAATCCTGATAATTAGACGCGGCAGGATAGAAGAGCTGTTCCTACCGGCGTAGTGAGTGTGATTCCCCCACAGTCCTCTGGATTTTGACGCTATTGAAATTTCAGGCGCGTAGGAAATGAACCAGAGTAGCGTTGGCGTGGGTCGAGAATACTCACCAGTGGGAGATCGTCCATCGCTGGGAAAGCTGGTCGAAAGAAGATGAATTTCACGAGCTCGACCTCCATTTGTCCATGGAGATCCTAAATGAACCGTTGCGTTGGTCGGAGATTCCGAATAAAAGAGCTCGGGTTTCGTAGTGAGAAAAGTCTCCGCGGCGGAACGGGGCATCTCATCATGTGCTGTGGAGGTTGAATAAACGGTTAGTAAACGGCAGGCGTTACCGTTGGCATCTTCCTCGCGGATCCTCCCCAGCCGTGTATCTCGCACTTGACCAGACTATCGAGCGTGTTTGACCACCCATTTGGGTTCCAACGTAACGTGTAGACTCGTAACCAGTCTGCCTACGGAGTGCAAAAAATGTGGCGAGGACTTTTGCCATAGGCAGACTGGTACTTCTCGTTCGATCGCATTGGGCGGGGCTTTTTTTGGCGGAAGCCATCATTAAATCACGGCCGTCATCAATTTTAATTCAACTTTGGGGCCTCTGAGCCCGCCATCCACAACATGTGGGAAAATTCTGAAGAGATAGAGTTCAAGGACATATAATTACATTTGGACCTTACCATTGAGCCTGGTGAAACAGATTTAAATTGAGCCCAGGGCGGAAGCCATCAAATTCCCGCCCGGCTCAATGCGATCGAACGAGAAGTACCAGGCAAAAGTGCTCGCCACATGTTTGCACCCGTAGGCAGACTGGTTACGAGTCCACGTAGCATGGGGGGGCACCACGAATCAAAACACGCATTTAATTTATGAATTAACTAACTAAAGTCCTTGCTTGAAGTCGAAGTGATGCACGGTCTTCACAATTTATTCGCCTCCGGAGTTAGAACCCGTCGGAGGGTGCAACGCTGGACGAGGGGGCTGCTGAGGCACTATCCACTGCCGAGTTGCTCGCGGACGGGAGAACGTCGGAGCTGCTCGCCACAACGCTCGCGCTCGCGGACGGGAGAGCGTCGGAGCCGCTCGCCACAGCGCTCGTGCTCGCCGAAGGAAACACGTCGGTGGTGGTGATGACGGGCGTATCGGTCGCGGTAGCGCTCGCGCTGGGGAGGAACACGAGGCAGGTGGTGAAAACTGCGTCGTCGGCGACGGGCTGCGTGCATGTTAGATATGCTGTTGATGGAACGCAAATGGAACGCACAATTATGGGGCCGCCGGGGTTAATGCCGGAGGGGAAGGACGCGTCGGAGGTCTGTGTATAAATTGAATCCTGGGCGAATTATGGGGATCAATGGTGACTACGTACCGTAATCAAGGACGAGTCGGACTGGAGAAGGAATTCGAATCGTTGGTTCGAAACACCGTGAGAAGGGGCAAAACTACGTACCTGAATCGGGCCACCGGGGTTGACGCCGGAGGAGAATTGCGCAGAGGGTGTCGCTGACGCAGGGATACTTCCGAAGATGGTGGTGGGAATCTGTCCGCACATGAGCAAAAATAGAACGCTGCCTGAGTAATCGGCAAACCGTGGCGGTGTCAGATGCGCAATCCTGCACGCGTGAGTCACTCTCTTTCCGAGCCCGGCTAAAAATGGGGACTCACAGTGGTTGGGGTTGGCGCGGGGAATGTCAGCGTGAGACAGGTGGTGTATATTCCGGTCACCACGTAGCCGCCGGTAGGCGTCGGGAAGCCCGCGTCAGTGGTGGTAGACGTGAAAGTGGAGTCGTCGGTGGTGGTGAAAGTGGAATCGTCGGTGGTGGTGGAAATCGTGCCATCTGGTGAGCTTGAGGCGCTCGCACTGAAGACGTCCGAAACGCTGGGAGTTGAGGCCGACGACTTTGAAGACCGACGCCGGTTAAAAAATCATCACGCAGTTGGATGTGGGGTGCTCACTGAGACTGCGGCGGCATTCGCAGAGTAAAGAGTACTCAGAACGACGGCGGCGGACACAATATTGTTGAAGGCCTTCATAGTAAGTGGAATGGAAGATGAATTAAAAAGAGAGTATGGTATTGTTGAGCGCAGCTCGTATGTCTCTTATAGCGGGGCGGGAAGACGTAACGGGCATATGAAACACTCCGATGTCTCTTACTCCCGTTGTGCTCAAACACACGGAAGGGGGAAAGTATAAATATCTTGCTGCGGAGACAAGGCCATGGACGTTCCCCGAGTAATAGCGCCACAGCGGGGGCCACATTAGTTACCAGATACCTATCGCTCTTTCAAATACAGACGTGAACAGCGATCAGATGGGCGTTCTCCGGCGTGAAAATAGGACTGATACACACCAATGACCGCACACAGCATTAGACCCACCTCGGACTAGGTGAGTGGCTTTGAAATACGGGCACGCCTCATCTGTTGAGGCTGTTCATGGCCGAGCGTGTGGAGTTTGTTAGTAATCTCCTGCGGGTAGTCTCCTAATATATGTCGGATCCGCGTCGTCAGGGGCATCCCGCGCGATTTACATGCCGTCCAAGCAGTAGATTATTATAGCAGTGTTGTTTAGAAGCTGGATGCTACGATCGATGTCGAGGGTTTAGCCTCCGAAGCTTGCGTCCTGGGATGGGGAATCAAGAAGAAACAGTTACGGACTGATGTACCCTCAGGAGGATATCCAGCGAAGGGAAGCCCTGTCTTGGCGCAAAGCTGGTAGGCAGCGGGGCAGATGACTCATGGTGGCTCGAACTTGAGTGACATGCGTCCAAACTGTGGAGAGAGAGCGCGCATTGAACTGTTGCTACAATTAGAAGGAACGAGATGCGCCCTTCAAACGCCGATACCCGGGGCTTCAGCACCGCCAAAGGGACGCAAAAAACTTGAAGGACGGCACGCTTGGGGCGTTGCTATGAACACGGCAACATTTCGACACCATCCATGAGAGGGCGACAGAAATCGCGGAAGTTTGTAATTGAGAAAGCTGTACGACTGAGATAGAACTCGTAAGAGGACCAGCTAACAGAGGGAGGAAGGAGCAGGCGTTAGCGGATGGCCGGATTGACCCGATCAATGCACAGCCTTCCTGACCATAAGTCGCACGTCCGACATCTTTATGACCGCAGAGCCGTTATCAGATGTAAATTGCTGCTTAGGCTTCGGCTGCATCCTGGAACTATATAGGGTGAAATTTGACGTACGGTAGGTCCGTATTGCGACCGCACCCACGGTTCTGAATATAATTGCCCATTCATATACATGCCACAGTTCGGGTCAAGTATTTGTTATGTTAGTGCGCAATACGATCCATGTACATTCTTTAAAGGTTAGATTTATCGATGGTAGGCAACACGTCTGCCGTAAACACCATGCTACCCTCCCCCATCCCAATACGCTGGCGCCCTTCAGCGACTATCCTCCCGATCTCTGGATCCTCCGCGACCTGAGATGCAGAACATTCAGCGGCAAATACCAAGTACCCTGTGATTTGGAATGACCTGGCGCATTTTCTCGTAGTTCTGTGGGGTCGCGAGATGAGCTGAAATGGGATTCCATACCACATGATTTACTCACCTCCGCCTCGCCGATGAGCAGCGCAACGCCCCCGGTCGTAGGAAGCCCGAGTCCACGGATTTCCGTATCGAATAGGTTATTGGCGAACGACTTCGAGGACGCCACGTCAGGGCAACCAGACATGAGAATGCTATCTGTGGACACTCACCACTTCCTTCCAGAGCATGTTTGCCTGCGCAGTGGGCACGGCGGCGAGCGCGCGCGCCATCGCTGTGAAACCTTGTTCGAATTCCTCCTTGGAGAGGTGCGGGGGCGCCTTGAAGACACCGATCCAGCGACAGCGGTCCTTGTGAGTAGACATCAGGTGGGAAGAGATGCAGAGGGAGGCGAAGTGTATGTATACTTATACGCTGAGTTTATCGACTTCCGAAAAGGGTTATATTGCGGTATGTCAATGTCGAGTCTTGCGGTGGATTTGGACCGGACGCGGTTGGAGACCTGTGGTCTCACGGGAGGCGGTTCGCGACGTCTATCGCCGTCTTTGGGACGAGGGTAGCTTGGCATTTGAACCAGTGACATGGGAGGATGCACCCAGTGACAGTCTGGTCCAGCGGCCGTTAAACGGAGTAGTTCCAACGGGATGGCAGACGCGGTAAAGGGGGATTTGAACCGAATTTATTACCGTCTGATGGAAGCGGCTCTGCGTGGTTCTCACCCTACGATGAAAGTGCACGAGACAGAAGCAGTCCGTCCGCTAGGTTCCTTCGAAGTTCCTGAAGAATGGGCTGAGGATATGCCTAAGGAAAGAGAAACTAGGACATCCATTGCGGGGCGGATGCTTGCCTGTGTTGGCGGATGGGCATACGCGGGAGTTTACCCCCCGTCGACTCCCGAGCTCGCCGTGGCCTAGCCGCGACCGGGTTGGTACACCCTGGTCACCGATAGTCCACCCGACTACAGTGGACGGACAGCAGGAGACACTAGTCGTACAGCAGCATCTTGATATTTGACTATTTCGCTTTTGGTTAGTTCTCTAGGACTTGGAGTATTATAGCTCGTGTACCTCGAGTCGCCTCGCTTCAGACTTCGAATTAGTATCACTTGTGTGCGTGAAGACTGAGTTATCTATTCTGTAAATAATCCCAAGAATAGATGAGGCAGGGTCATTTAAATTCGACGAGAGCGATGGGTGAATACTCCACAAGTTTAGCGCTTGACGAGCCTCCACAGTTGCGGGCAATAATCGGCGAAAGACTGAAGCCCCTCAAGCGAAAGGCGCGGGCTTCCAATGGGAGGAAAGTATGCGGCGAAGCAGAGGGATTCGATCTGAGGCCACGCGCGCGCCATATCCGCGACAGTGACGTTGTCCAAGTCGATCCCCACTAGAGAGAGGATGGAGACGAACGTGAGGTTGGTGAAACAGAAGAGGAATCGAATCGACGCAGGCTGGATGAGATACAAGTGCGAGTCCGCCCCGGGTACCAACTGGAAGCTGCTGTCCATCCTAAGCTTGGCCACGGACGCATGCGAGATACCAACCGCGAGCGCGGTGCAAAGGGCGTGTGTCTGGTCTGCGGTCCCAAAGCGTGCCAAAAGAATCTCGAAATTCACGAGCGACAGATGATTGCACCAGCGGATGAACCGAACTGTGGTCTCGACGTCGGCGTTGAGGCACAGCGTCCGTAGGGAGGGAAACGGCTCCGCATCGATGGTTGGCGAGACTGATGCAGAGGTGGGGAGTAATAGGAGTTCTGACGTTAATTTTTGGAGGTTGGGGAGGCTACGGAGATGTTTCAGTGCCCGCGCATCCAGGACGGGTGCGGAAATGCTCCGGAGATGGTACAAGTCCCGCACGAAGCTCGAGATTGTCTCCGCGTCGCAGCGGAGATCGGCTCCCGACAAGCTATGGTGCAGGGAGATATATTCTGCAGATTGGGGCACTTGGGGGCGAGGGTAGAGAGCAGGGAAAGGGCGGAGTAGCCATAGAAAAGAAGGTAAATAGACGTGATCCTGGGGTCCGGGAACAACTGAATGTAGGGGAAGTCGCCTTCCTCGTGCCGCCAATCAAGTCCTCGCAGATTCGGGAGCATTCTATCGGACAGAGAAAAGGCAATGCTCGGGAAAGTGGCCGACAACTCGAAATAATCGGGATCGGAGGAGAGGTGTCTAACGCGGGAAGCGCAGACAAGGACTCTGTCCCAATCGGACAGTCGAATGGGTCAAATGAGCCGCTGTAAATGTTGAGCGCTTGGTTTCTCTACAGAATGGTGCCGCTCACGATTCGGTCCTTCCAAATTCCCCACTTTCCCGTAATCGTGTCGACGATGACTAAATCAGGAGGTAAACAGAGGAGGAGGCTCGCGAGGGTGACGGATCTCCATAGGAAGTCGATTGAAGGCCCGTAGAACGCCATGCATGTTCTGGCAACGGCGGCGAGGTCATTGAGCATGAGGTCTTGATGAGGTCTCTCCTTCCATATTCGATTTCGAAAGGGGCCGTGGCATCTGGATGAAGATGCGAGCATACGAGCCCCACAATCTCCTGTACCTTCAAGCACTGGTGCATTTGAGAGGAGGGAATACACACAAGCCCGCCGATGAAAGAAAAAGAAGCACACTTATAGTGGCGGTGTTTCCACGGATGCTCGGACCGCACTGCTCCGACAGCTTCCTAGTTTGGTCCAAATTCATTAAATAATATGTGTGTCGATTGTTGTCTACCGGGTGAGGGCAACAAGAGAGGCTATCTCAATACTGGGCGACTGGTAAAAAGCTTGAGAAAGATAATCAGTCTGCCGGCTTTGTGAACAAAGGCATCAGTGATGGTGCCAATCCCTTCTCCTGCTTTTGTAAGTCCCAACCCTCCATTCGGTTATCTTGCGAGTCAGGCTTGCAGACTGATCATTAATTTTGTTCCTTCCGCCGATTAAATGTCGAACTGTGTGCCTCCGACGGCGCGAAGTCAGTGGTTGCACCTCTCGCATTCATAAGGCAGTAACGTAGTAATCTTGTGATCCTGCTGGAGACTGGTCTTTTATTACCACAGCCTTGTAGAGTAGAATTTACATAACAGCTAGATCCATAGTTAGGACGAGACTCAATTTTTGCTACTTCAAATTCTCCTTCGGAAACTTTAGTGTGTGGCTTCCGAACCTACACTTATGAGCATCGCAATCCCGACGAAGTCAGATAGATATTCATTTCTGATATTGCTTCAACCTATTCTGAAGCAAGAAACTGCAAGTCGGGAATACCATGGGTTGAATACATTTTCTAGAGGCCAGTCCCAATTTGAAGGAACGGGCTTGAGATCTAACTTATGTATCAGTGTACGTAGGGGAGACTCCCTCTGCTGTAATGCATCCTCGCCATACAGTAGTTAACCCCGAAGCGAAACACAACGTAGAAGCGAAACATCGCCCCGTTCCCTACCTTCAACTGGGCGGATGGACCCAAATTTCTGGGAGGCCACTCCTATCATTCATAAACTCTGGCTCGCAAAAGGAATTAGTCAGAACGCTCATATTGCGCCGATGCAGCACAGTTTTATCTGACACATTATTTGCCCCATTTCTCGACTCATATTAGTGGGGCCATAATAATTCCAGGGAGTGCTGGGAGGACGTGTTCGAGCCTCTGGAGAGCAAATACATGGTTTCTGACTGTTCACGTTGTGAGGTCGAGGGGTGTTGAGCCATTCCGTACTGTTTTGAAGTGTTTCGCTACCACGTTATTTGGCCAAATTTGGCCCCGTGGATAAACCTCCCAGTTCTCGACGAGAACACCACTTAAATATATGATTCTTTCGACCATCGTGTAGCGCGGAAGCTTTACTGCAGATTCGGTAAAAGAATGAGGAGGATTGGTGGTTTACTGATCTCGGAGTCGCGCGCGCACTCTGATTGTTTCGCTTCCCGGTTAATTACTGTATTCAAAACGCTGGGACATCATTTCGATTCAAATGGTAAATCATAGGGCGAACTGTTTGGATGACAAGCCCGTTTAGGGTCGTAACCAGTCTGCTTACGGAGTGCAAACAATGTGGCGAGCACTTTTACCGTAGACAGACTGGTCCTTCTCGTTCGGGCGCATTGAGCTGGGCGGGAATTTGATGGCTTCCGCCCTGGGCTCAATTTAAATCTGCTTCACCAGGCTCAATGGTAAGGTCCAAATGCAATGATATTTACTTGGAATCTGTCTCTTCAGAATTTTCCTACATGTTGTGGGTGGCGGGCTTAGAGGCCCCAAAGTGGAATCAAAATTGATGGCAGCCGTGATTTAGTGATGGCTTCCGCCAAAAAAATCAAACTCAGACCCCGCCCAATGCGATCGAAAAGTCCCAGTCTGCCTAGCCTACGACAAAAGTGCTTGCCACATTTTTTGCATTCCGTAGGCAGACTGGTTACGAGTCTAAAGATCTAAAGCCTGTGGGCCAATCTGAGGGCAACAGCCACATCATGTGGCAGTGCCGCCGTGACCTAGCTCTTGCCACGACGCTGTTCCTCCCGGCCTAGCCTTGGCAGCTACTCGACCTCAGTGCATGCCATGTCAGAACGATGCGCCGTCCCCGTCCTCCCCTTGCACATTCACGACCTGCCATCGGAGCTCCTCACCAAGATCTTTGTGATATACTGGCGCGCGTGGACACCTCCCTTTCGCTTCGGGGGGTCGTTTGAAGAGGCGATCCAAGATTCGATTCAACGACTTGCGCATGTCCCGCTCATGGCGCTTTCGCGCGTATGTTCGCGCTGGCACGCCATCGCGCTCGGCACGCCTTCATTGTGGTGCGAAATCCAGCTCGACAAGCTCCTTTGGCGGCCGTCGAAGTACACCGACAAAGTCATGGGATTACTGCAAGTGGCGCTGGAGCGCGGTGGGGAGTCTTTGCTCACAGTGTCTATCACAGGCAGTACTCACCTACGCGGGCAATATCCCGTACTCGAGCTCCTGGCCGGACAGTCGGAACGGTGGCAGACAGCCGTACTTCGCTGCTCTGTGGACGTCCTCGGAGTTCTGTCCCATGCGAGTGGAAGGCTGCCCCGCCTGGAGAATCTTGAACTGCACACCTGGGACGATGACCCAGGCGCATTGGGCATCCTGGATGCTCTGCCCAGGTTGCAGCGCCTGTCGTTCAGCGGGGCGTCAGCCGCGATATCTGCAGTGCCGTTGGACCAACTCTTGATGCTCGAGCGACTATCGCTCCCTGAAGATGTGGGGATGGCCATGTCGGCGATGCCACATCTCAACAGCCGCGCTGAGTTCCGTCTTGAATTGGACATGGGAGACGAGAACATTCCCCTTCTCAATTTATCACCAATTACCCCCCAAATAGTCAAAATCACCATTAAAATCGTCAACGTTCCCCGTCTCGGCGATCCTCAGACCGTCGGCGAGATCTTCAGCAGCTTGACGCTCCCCACGCTCGCGGAATTGAACCTCCATGCGCTGGATCACCCAGGCCTCCCCCTGCGGTGGCCTCACCCCCAATTCCTCGCCTTCGCTAAACGCTCCATCTTCCACACGCATCTCGTGTCCTTCCAGCTCTATCACTACGAACTCACACACGCGGAGTTCCTGGAAGCGCTGGCGATTTTGCCCGCCCTGGAGTCCCTCGCGATCGCCGACAACCCCTTCGCCACACCGGGCGGCGTCGAAGAGCTGCTCATCGCCGACTCCCTCTTCGCGCACCTCACCGCGTCGCCCAATTCCGAATCGTGCCTCGTCCCGCGGCTGCGCTCCATCCGACTGCACTCCCTCCTCTTCTTCAGCGATACCGCGTACCTGGCCTTTGTGCGCCCGCGCGTGCCTGCGAGCGGGAGCGCGCACCGTTTCGAGAGCCACCTGTGCTGGCTGCCCGGGTATCACCGCCCGTTGGACCGCGGTGTGATTGCAAGGATGATCGCCCTCCGCGCGCAAAAGCGGCTAGATTTCTCTTTTTCGGTGGTGCAAGCCGACACGTATGTGGCTGGAGGTTGACGCATAGGTGTGGTTGGTTTCATGGTGACGGCGTCGCATACGGCAGTGGAGTCGATTGGATTACCTCAATCCGCGATCCCGGATCCAAGTTATTCAACGTGCAATTTGGATCGTAAGATTACACAACGATGCAATCAATTATAGTAATTTATACGTCAAAGAATCAATTTCCTTCTACACAATTCGTAGAGGATTTCGCTCGGAAGTCCGCAGGCTGCAGGGGCTTCTAAACATTTGGCAGGTCTCTCAACCTGAAGCACGTACCGCACTAATTGACTCAAATCTCATCGCTGTATGAATTCATAACTCTCGTACTATGTTGGTCCTCATGCATGGATATAGCTACAAAGCGTCAAAGTTGGTATCCCGCTCTGAGTCTTAGACTCGATCGTGAGACACTCATTATACTGCAGGTAACGGCAAAGGCAGCGTCGCTAATTATCTGCCTACACCATGGCTATTAACGGCCCATGCATCTTGACCAAGTAAGCATCCTCCGCGCGCCGACACGATCCCCACTCGCATGAGTCACGATGAATCCCTTTGATCGCATCTTTTCTTACTCATCTTGCCACCGTCTTTCGTTCCTCAGGTCCTCTGCCCAACCTCTGCGACCGATGCTTTCGTCGAAGTTCTCGGCTCTTTCGCTCTTTTATACCATAGTCGCTCTTTCAGGTAATGTAACTCTTTTTCTCCTGGCATTCGTTTGACTGAAAGCAATCACGATTGTAGGCATTGTGAGGGGAGAGGAGGTTACGCGTACTCTCGTCGCCCCAGCCACCGGCATCACGAGTGTTTCTGTTCTTGGAGTCAAAGGAGACGAACCCACCTTTGCGTTGTATCAGACTGCGGACGATGGTGCTACGACTTTCATTCGTGAGTCTTTTCCTCCAGCCTTTCCCAGTATGTATAGACTGATCCAACAATCCTCGTTCAGAAACGATGGTAGCAGATGCAACCAACATCGCCGATGTCTTCCCTGCCCCTTCATTCTTTTGCGACTTTCATGAGACTGCGAAGGGAAAGATGCAATGTATTGAAGCAGATGCTACGTCCACAGCGGTTACTATTTCGGTTGCGGTGCAGACTTTGCTTTATGCTGTGGATGATCCGAGTACGGTGTCTACGGCGTGAGTTTCTGTCCCAACTAGCTTCCTTTCTGGATCTGATATCCTTGCTTTTATTGCCACACAGAGCTACCACGCCATCTACTCAACCTTCAGTTACCAGAGGAAGGTACATTAACTCTCTCTCTCCTCTTTTGGCGATCTTTCCTCTAACTCGCTTTCCATAGTTCTCTCCCCAACTCATCGGGCTCGCCGGACACCCAGAGTACAAATCCGGCTACCGGAGCAAGGTACGCTAACCATCTCTTCCTGGCCGTCTTTCTTCTATATCTCTCACTAGTTCCGTCTCCGCTTCATCTGGCTCGTCCGTCAGCGCAAGGCAAGGATAACATGTCCTCTAGCATGACACCATCTCACATTGTCTTCCATAGCTCCTCTAATGCGTCACCGACATTATCTGCTCCTTCCACTACGTCATCTTCCGGTGCTCTTTCCGCATTCGTGACCACGTACAACAAATGGGTATACTTTTTGTCGTGTCTTCCCTGCAGTGTACTTAATGCCCGTTTTAATAGGCTATTATTCTGGGACTTGTGGCCGCTCTGGCCCTTTGATGTAGTTGGGTTTCTGAACTGCAAATGATCGGGAGCGTTCATGTCTTTCGGTGATATTTGTGAACGGCGTACTTATGTTAGAGCTGAATGAAATAATTTCACTCCGAGCATGAATCTAAAATCACAAATCGGACTCCAAGTTTTCGCAGAGTGCGACAAGTTCGGGAAGTGAACCAAGGATCTTCAAAGCAAAAGTGGAGGTGAGTTCTTGGAGAGATTGTGTGTGCGGTAAGCCAACCGAATTGTGGAGATGGTCATGCCCATAGAAAAAAAGCAGAGAATGCCAGATCGGTTCGCTGACGCATTGATATCTGCAGCTCTAAAATCTCAAGTTGGGTGAAGTCCAGTGGTTGGGTTCGTAGGGCTGCCTTGTTGATTGCAGTTCGTCCTCGAAAGCCGACGACTGGCGCAACCTAGAAGTATTTACTTTGGCTAACTATCTAGTCCGATGCAAAAGGCAGCCGGGACCGGCGATCACGGCGCAATATGCGCAAATAAACGCGTCGCGTCGACGGCGCGGGCGGGCGAACGCGGTTATGGAGCAGGCGGTGAAGTGGGCGGCAGGAAATGGAACGATTTAGAAGGCTACCAGAGCCGCTAGCGAGGAATGCAGGGGTGGTGGCTGGAATCGTAGTGTTGCCAAAAGATTTGAAGTGTTGCCACAAAAATCTGTAGTGTTTGCCACCAAAAAATTGACTTGTTGCCAGCGAGTCGCCCAAGAGTTGCCAGCCTACTTGCCATAGGTTTGCCAGCAGCCACTCGAGGACTCCGAGGTAGGGCTCTGTTTATAAGTCCGGTTTGTAAACATGGTTTTAAACACCGGTTTATACACAGGTTTTTAAATGGTTTAGGTCAAAATACCGGTTTTTAATTCAGTGGCTGTGCTCTGGTACGGCCAATTCATCTTGAAGTTGATAAGAAATGGGGCGAACACTGGGTAAGCCCCAGCGCAGGAATACAGTGATCCAACATAGTATACCAATTAAAATACAATCTTCGGCGCATTCTGGGAGACAAGAGAGTAAACAAGTTCGTTTTGTGTGACAGGAACATCACATGGTCGTTTCCGTGACTGCTAAAAGTAAAACCCGCTACCTCGCAAGCAGATGATTCAATGAGATGGCACACTATTCTAGTAAGCCAAACCCTTCTACTCCACGTTAAAAACAATTCCTGGTTTTCATTTTCATTGTGGTTACTGATCATCAATTCCAGTTGCAATATCGATTATTATTCACCATTATTCTTCCGGGACCACCGAACCAAAGAAAAATGACAGGTGGAACAGTATTCAATAGTTGAGGGTCCAGTAGCTGTCTTCTGATATGAGGGCTCACCTGCAATTCAGTTGCGGGAGGCACGGCCACAACCTTCGTTGGGTAGACCAGATCGCGATG
This sequence comes from Mycena vulgaris, assembly GCA_029204335.1. Classification (NCBI taxonomy): domain Eukaryota; kingdom Fungi; phylum Basidiomycota; class Agaricomycetes; order Agaricales; family Mycenaceae; genus Mycena; species Mycena vulgaris. Next base: position 18,681 of record JARGYA010000436.1, read on the forward strand.
GAACGCACATCAGATTACAGCTGATCTCGAAACTAATGAGATCGATCAGTTTTGTTTTTTGCTCGTTCCCAATTAGGAAATTCCAATGAAACAAGAGTGTACCTCTCTCCACAAATAGGGGAGCTCAGAGTAAACACGCTTATCCGCTTATGCGCTTGTTCGCCGACGCGCTGATAGTCATGTGAGAGCAAACACGTGATATCTGTGACTGGTCCCAAAGGGGAAACACTCCGATTTTTGCAAGACGCGTCTAGTCTTGGTCTCTATGTCTATCCTTACTCTCTCCAAGCCCACACCCTCATTTAATCCCCTCCAATGGCAAGATGGGCAGGCTACACCCCACCTCGCTGCTCCCCCCGAAAGCATGGCAAGCCCAAAGCCAAAGCCGAGCCGAAGAAAACAAAAGCCGCCGCCGTCACTGCCGCAGAACCGGGGCTCGGATCCCTCAGCTTGGCAGCGAAGAATGGCACGCTGAGTTGGGCCCTCATATATCAGCCATCCCTCGTGCCAAAGCCCTTTGAACCCGAGGTGCTCATCCATCCAAACTTTCTCCACCTCCTTCTCTTCCCTCGTCAAGCCTCGTCAACGGCTGAACAAACAGATCATGTAGCTCCTCAATAACTGAGAAGACCTGGTCTGTGAAGGCTTGGAGTTGTTCCGAAAGATGTCGTTGTCTTTTATGAGGTCAGGATGGACACTGAATATGAAGGGGAAGACACGAAGCATGTTGATAAAGCCTCTGTGATCATTTGGATTGCCTGTATAGACCCAAGCGAGATGTAACTTATGTTTCCTGCCTTTGCGCTGCCGCAACAAAACCGCGATTTCGGAGGTATTTCATATGTTCTGAAGAGTGTGGATATCGACTGTGAGTTTTTCCACCAGCTCGGCAAAATCAAGAGTTTTGGGAAGGATGATCACGTCGCGCATAGCCCTGTGGGTCATGTATGACCGGAGAACTTGGGAATGGTAGGTTTCTCGGGGAATTGTTGGGGACTGGAGCTCAGTGGGGGTGAGGGGCCCCTTATAGATCTTATTTGCGCCAGCCTCGCGGTTAAAAGAGCCTTGTGTGTCGCCTCATCGATGAGATCCATCATCACAGGGGCTTATTTCCTCTTTGGGACCCGAGTCACTCAGTCACATATATCACGTGTTTACTCTCACATGACTATCAGCGCGTCCGCGAACAAGCGCATAAGCGCATAAGTGCGTTTACTCTGAGCTCCCCTAATACCCAGGACCAAGTTCAAGGGTATAGCAGTTTTTTGAGACCTTCCTGAGCCAGATACCTTGCAAAATGGGTAGAAATTCAACTTCAAACTAAGGGGAATACTGATTTCGGGAAATATCCGGCAGTCACGTGCGACGTTGATGGCGCCGATTGTTTCGGCCATTGGCGCACAGTCTCTCTTCCCTATGTCGTTTTGAGCAGATGGCAACCTATTGTTGGGCCAGGCACTACCTTCAGTGTAATTATTGAGTGGATTACATGTGGTTGATCAAACTTTTCCTTTTTGGGAACGCAGAAAAAAAAAACTTAGCCGTCTCATTAGTTTCGAGATCAGCTGTAATGCTGCCGCGACTCCAAAGTCGAGTCGTTTGGGAGTCAAATCAATACAAGTCGCTCGACTTGACTCAACCTCCTGAGTCGAGTCGAACTGGATGGACTCAAGTCGACTTCAGGTCAACTTAGTCGGTGAAGCCGAGGGAGCTTTCTTCCTGATTGCCGCAGTAGGTCGTAGGATGATCTAGAGCTCTCAGGGAGGATTGGGATAGTGGGAAATTTTGTTTTTCGCCCCAGTCCACATTCCCCACATCACTGGATAATCATATTGAGCACCTCAAGGTACTAAAAGCACTCCGGCGTGACTATTTGGACCCAAGGGGGTATTTATCAGTAGCAAAGTACTAACCTATGTTCAGGTCCAGTTCCTGGAACTCCCCAATGATTACAACAGTGGAGCAGCAATGTTGTCACACCTTTTGTGCCAACTTTCTTGATATAGTTCGCCTTGAAATTCTTTTGGGATGTTAAATGAACAAAATCTGAAGAGAGGGATTGTTTCTATAGCTAAAAACAAAGCTTTTGCCTGACATTTCCCGACTTGACTCGACTTGTTTGGCTCCGGGGTCGACGGGAGTCGACTTCATCAAGACAACTCGACTCGACTCAATCATCGACTTTGGAGTCGACTTTGCCCGACTTAATCGGAGTTGGCGGTAACCTTACATCAGATAGACTAAGATAAGATCGGAAAGATAGATAAGATCACGTGGGGGTGCCATATAAAACATTTCTATACGGCACCCGGGGTACTGTGGCACCGGGGGTTGCCAAATAGAATTATCCTCCAGGCACGGGTCATGAGCCAAGAAACAAGCCAAAGACGAGTGCTAGGGCCGTTCGGAGATAAGAAATGATGTTCACACACCGCCCACAACTGTTGATCGACGCATCACTTTGGCTCGAAATTTGACATACAGTGTCGCGATAGGTCATATTCCATCCTGCAACCACCAAATCCCCGGCTTCTATATCACAGTGCCTTCTATTATGCAAGTGGCCCACTAAGCAGTCACTGACAATAATAACTCTGCTCGCGGAATGTCCCCGCCTCGAGCTCTTATTCGTTTTTTGGTCGTTATTCCGCTCGCCTGATTATGAATTGGCCCGAACTTCCCATGTCTACGATATGTGTTTCGTCATTGGACAGTGCGCGAGCTCTTAGTGATACAGTCGACTCCCTCCTAGCCCATACCCCTCGGTGGACACCTCGGGGTATGGGTTATTAGGGCTGATGGGTTCCGAGAGTTAGGGTTAGGCTAGGGTTAGGGTTAGGGTTCCATCTTATGTGCAAACAGTTCGTCAACATCGGCAATGAACGTATGCAAAGCTGCGGCTGCCTGCAACACTTCTTTCCAGGTCGGTATCGGCTCATCCTCTTCATTTTCCTCGCCTCCATTCAGGTCTTGATTCTCCTCCCCCCTGCACATTTTTTCACCGCTTCAAAAATTTCTTCGTCAGTTGCGTCCTTGATCACCTGCTCCTCTATGGCGGTCAAAATGCACATTTAATCGGTCGCAAGATTTTTGGCGGAAATCGAACGTGCCACAACATTTTTGCCCGGTTTGATGCCCGTGCCGCAACTTTTAGACCCTTTTGGGAGAGCCAAAATACTTGCGGCAAATACGTCTTGCCGCAACTTTTTTTTTTCGAGTGCCGCAACTTTTGTTTTTCGAGTGCCGCAACTTTTGTTTCGAGTGCCGCAACTTTTTTCCATGAATGGCCCAAACTCACTATAGGATGTTTATTATCTATTGTACATTTTGCATCTCGGAAACCGATGCGGCGTGCGCAGGAGGAAGCGGTTATCCCAATCGGATTGCTTAGGTAATCTGACTGATCATTCGCCCCAGTGTCGCCCCTCGTCCCTCGTCCTCGTCCTCGGCACCCAATCAACCCACATTGGACTCTGGCAACATCTCTGCTTTATACTGCCACTGAGCCCCACCCCCCCACTACCTCTCCGGCCCAGTCAAAGTCTCGAATCTCAGCGACCTCCTGGACTTGGTCTGCACCGGACCCGGCCGTTTCACACTTGAGTTCACACAGGCCTTCACAAAGGCCTCCATACCATCGCTGGATCTCAGGTCCTATCAATATATGATGTACTAGACACGTCGTTCACACCATTGCCAGGAGTGCATTCAACTAGTTCTGCAAAAGTAAGTCTCGATCATCCAGTTCTTTAGACAGTCACTGAAACTACACAACGTAGATCTCCTTTAGGACCTAACCAAGACGTCTTCAGCGAGCCTCCGGGCCTCCGAGGCAAGGCACTCCATCGTTGTTGGATGGCATCACCAATTCACACAATTCACGTCCTACGCAAAAGTGAGCCCATCTCACTCATCTTTTTGGTGAATAGCTTGAACTAGCCAACGTAGCCCTCCAGTAGGGCCCCCCCAAGCCGTCTGTACAGTCCTTCCGGACCCCGAGGCCAACGCCTGGTTGCCGTCGCCGATGCCAGTGATGTGATTGGCAATTCACGTCCTATGCAAAAGTGAGCCTATCTCACTCAGTTTTTTGCGGAATGGCTTGAACTAACCAACGTAGGCCTCCGGTAGAACCCCAATAAGCCATCCTTGGAGTCCTTTCAGGCCCCGCGGCCAATGCCTCGTCGCCGTCGCCGATAGCAGTGACACCGTCGGCAATTCACCATCATATTGCCCAATAAAAGTGAGTCCCCCCGCTCGTTCTACTCGTGTCCCTTCCTCTTAGTTCCTGTGAATGTGGCTCGTATAGCATCTCTGCCCGCTCCGTGTAGCTCCAATGAGCCTTGGCTCTTCGTCATCAGCGGTTTCGGCACCGCCTTCAGTCACCGAAAAGCTTAGTTCTCGCATTCAAGTAAGTATCCAACTCTTATCGTAATCGTTTCGGCTAATTCCTTCACAGACAGCTCATATATACAGCATATTCCCCTGCTTCTCCTCCCCGGAATACCTCCCCGCTTGTCGTTGTCACCGACATCACCGACTTCGGTCTATATGTGGTCAAAGCCTGATTTTATATTCGGGTATGTCTCCGGCTGTATCATGTCTGTTTTGACTAACCATTCGTAGGCGGCTCATGGAGCATACTCCCGGGGCCCCGAAATAAGGCTCCGCTTACCGTTGTTGTCCACATTGCCGCCAACTTCCGTCCATATATACCCTCTCAGACCCGATTTGGTTACTTACACAATACATACTATCTACTCTAACTCTGAGCCCCTCGTTATTATCTCTTTTGATATCTTAGCACCGCCTCTCTAATGTTAAAATAATTACTTCTTGTAACCCGCCGTCCAGGAGGTCGCTGAGATTCAAGACTTTGACTAGGCCGAAGAGGTAGTGGAGGGGGTGGGGCTCAGTGGCAGCATAAGGCAGTGATGCTGCCAGAGCTCAATGTGGGTTGATTGGGTGCCGAGGACGAGGGACAAGGGGCGACGCTGGCGGCTGGAGCGAATGATCAGTCAGATTACCTAAGCGATCGGGATAACCCGCTTCCTCCTGCGCACGCCGCATCGGTTTTCGAGATGCAAAATGTACAATAGATAATAAACATCCTATAGTAAGTTTGGGCCATTTATGGAAAAAAGTTGCGGCACTCGAAAAAAAAAAGTTGCGGCAAGACGTGTTTGCCGCAAGTATTTTGGCTCTCCCAAAAGGGTCTAAAAGGTGCGGCACGGGCATCAAACCGGGCAAAAAAGTTGCGGCACGTTCGATTCCCGCCAAAAATCTTGCGGCTGATTAAATGTGCATTTTGACCCCCATACTCCTCCGGCATTTGTAACAAATCCTCCATATCAACCATGTTTTTCTTCTCCTCCTTTTTGAGAAGCTGTGCTAGGTCATCCTTTCGCTTTTTGACCTGTTCTTCTTATGCAGTGAGACCTTTTTTAAGGAGTGCAAGAGACATGTGTGTGTGACGAAAGGCTGGGACAGTGCTCAAAAAGCGCACATCTGCCACTCCTGGCCAATGATGATGACCGAATGGCATGCTGGAGCGTTGCCGAAGCATTCTAAGGAAGCACACATCCATTTATGGTGGGGAACTATGGGTTATGAACCATGAAAACTGTATGGATTATGGGGTATTAGAATATTATGGGTTTTAATTGAGAACCAGGCTGGTAGATCTCTAAAAGTATGGGTTTGAGCAGATTATGGGTTTCGACAGCTATGGGCTAGGAGGAAGTCGACTGTAGAGGTGTCGAAGCGAAGAGAGAAGAGACATTTAAGTGGGGAAATATTTAGAACCAATGGGGCTGTGCCTTCGGGAGAAAGGGGATCAGTAGCGGATCAAGGCCGATTCCATGAAATTAGGGGTCATTATGGGGGTGCAGAGACGTTGGGATTATTTGGGAGTGGGAAACGGCGCCCCTTTCTCGGATTATATTCCTAGGACAACACCCTCGCCGTCATCCAATACGCCATAGAAAGTCTCTACGTCCAAGACAGTTAGTTTTCCCATCTTGCTTTTTTTGCCCCATTTGCTCACTAAAAGCCGTGTCGTCTTCCTCGCAGCCGTTGTCGTAGGCCAAGCTAAATGCGGCGGCGTCGAAGCTGCCTGGCTTGCCTCCCGCGAACCCATAACACCCACCGAGACGCCCCTCCAACGATGGCTCTCTCCTCTCATCGAGATCTCCCGCGTATTTGGTCTCGACATACTCCCACTTGAGGAGAAGGAGAAGGCGCTGAGGATTTTAATGCAGGAGAATTTCAATTGGCAGGTGAGTTTTGAGGGATACTCGTTTTATCGCGACCCCATTTGGATGGCTCCCGAATATTTCGTAGGTGGAATATATATTGAGTCTGCCTGTGTATCAGAAGGCCAAGGAGCGCGGCCAGAGACTTGCGGTTTATGCGTGGGCTTTTGAGATGAAGGTTGGCACGGTGCTTCAAATTAGTACTTGACTCTCCGGAGACTAGGCGAATATCTACCTAAATCGTGTTTGCATACATGAGGTCAACGAGTGACCGAATCTCCCAGAACAAGAGCTAACTCACCTGATAATTATATGCGAGTTCACTCCATTGCTTTTCTCCCGACAAGTACATGTGTACACTGATGTTGATCGCGAACGGAAGGTGTAGAGTTAGGAAGCAGGAATCAATGCTCTAAAAAACGTCTCCGAGACTTCGCACCTCAGGCGGGTCAAGACGCAGTCCGGAAGACGTCCTTATGCGCTCTAACATCAAGTTCTTACCTCGCTTCCTAGAATATGCCCCGAAACCTGGCCACCGTGATATTGTTGACTAACACCAGGATGGTATGGCTCAACACCAGTGGAAGTAAATTAGAGGTAACTAATTTATAACCAACAGAATATCGACCCGACACACAACTCAGCACTCCTGGTAATGGTACGCGCTTGAGCCCGCAGGAACGACATCTCGGTCGCGATAAATGACCGAGATGTTTGCCCCCCGCGCTTTGCAAGCGGCATTCCAAGCCGAGACACCGTTGTCGGTATACTCAATCTCAATGATGTTGTTCCCGTAGACGTCCGTGTAAGAGTCGCACTCCTCGAACGCCTGACACTCCTCCGCCACTGCAAAGTCGAACCCAACCGTGGATTTGCCACTGGATCCAAGTTCTCCGCCAGTGTTCTTCTGGGCGACGGCGAGCCCAGCGGAATGTGCGTGGTCAGTGAACAGCTTGGCGAGCGCAAGGTTGTTCGCGGCGGTGAGAAGACCTGTCGAACGGGTAAAGGTGTCGAGGTTGTCGGGTTCGATGGCGTTGAAGCCTTTGGTCTTGCAGTCATCGATCCAGCCATTAAGAATGACGGCTATCGCCTGTCGGTTGGCATCGGTGCGGGTGTCGAGGAAGTACTCTCCAGGCCAATCGGGATCCTCGAACAGAGCTCCGCTGGATGTGTGCAGCAGCAACCCAGCGTTTGCAGAGGCTTCGTACAAAATAAAAATCAATCCAGCGTATAAACTCAAGAGACAGGACATACAGGTCCAAAACGACTTTGCGTCGGGCTGGGTTTGGAACGCGTTGATGTAACAAATGTTGTATAGTCCCGGCACCGGCGAGGCAGTGCTGTCCCGAGTGACGACGAGCACGTCTGATGCGGGAGTGTAAGGGCCACCGAGCTGGTAATCGGCTTTGCCATTCAGGGGGGGAAGGGTAATGGCACGTTTGAAGGAAGGCGAAGCAGTGCAAACGGAAAGGGTGACGAGGAGTGTGAAGGCAGAAGAGAATGCGGAGCGCATTTTAAAAGCAACTACCGAACTGGGGGAAGACGGCTGGAGAGAAATTTCTGCAGCTTTATTATATGTGTCACCGTCGATGACGACGTATGCGTCACCCTCGATGACGACGGTCCGCGGATCGGTCGTCGGGACGATGAAACATCTCGCCAACTTCTAGGCGCACCTGATGTAGCTTGCGGAAGCAGGTGCATTGTCTTGTGACCGCGGAGTGACGCGTGACCCTTTTCCTCTTCCCGACCACCACGGCTCCGCTACACATCTCGCACGGCAGCTTCGAGCCTGCCAGTCGACAACTCCTCAACAATTTTTTCAAGTTTATTCACGTGCAAGTAGGTGAGTGGTGCGCAACACGGATCTCGATGTTCCTGTGTCTTCACCGCCAGTGTGAGTCACTGGTAGTGATGTTCAGGGCCCGGCTCGGCCTGGAAGCCCGGGCTTGGGCCTGGCTTGAGGCGGCCTGGGCCTCAGATTTCCCAGGCCCGGCTTGGCGGGCCTAGGGCTTGAAGCCGAGCCCTGAACATCATTAAGTGTGGGCTAATGCCGCATAGAAGAAGGAACTTGAGTTGATCCTTTGTCGCTCTGAGGTCCTCAACGCCCGTGCAGGAAAGAATTAACCATTGTCAGAGGAGTCGATTCACCTTGTAGCCATTCCAAGTCCATGCCAGTATGAGCTTCTGTACCCCAGTTTTGAATAGTCTTCCACATGTTTATTAGACGTTTGACGTGTAGAATCGGAAGGGCAGTCGTGATTCCGCCTTGATCAAATCGTTGACCCAGGATTTTCCGCCTTTTGACGGCTAGTTCGATGGAGGTATCCAAGGCGGCGCGGGCCTAGTGATCGTCGTTGAGGCCAAGAAAACATCGTAAGTGGCTGAGACTGCGGAGAAGCCAGACTCAGTCTCGGTGTCACGGATTCCAGGCACGCGGAAACAACGGGACGGCAAGGACAATAGTGTACGCGGCCGCTACAGTAACACGGATTGTCCCAAACGATTAGAATTGTGTCACTGTGTCAAGCTCTCAACATAACAGGCGGATTAGGCGCCTTTCGCCGACCCAAGTACTCGGGTGCTCAATCCTTGTGCGCAAAAGTGTCTGTGAATAAGTATCAAGTTATTACAAACGATGTCGACATTCACACCTCCTTGGATATACTGTACAGGCGCGAGCTCCAAGTGTGGCGGGAACGCTGACTAGACAGGACCTAACTGAGACGTTACTTGGAACCCGTTGTTGCGAGGGGCGGGATTCACCGGGTACGGAAGGTTCCGCGTCTGTCCCTCAAATCGGTTCAATTGTGGCAGGCCGAAAGACAAGCAGTGCAATCCCGTATTCGCTGCGTTGTAAAATGAGGCGAGATTCGACAATGGACTGGAGGGCAGCTTGAGGGAGGATAGGACGCCGGCGACATCCGGCCAAGAACATAGTGAGGTGACGAGTTCGGAGTGGCGAGCGGCAAGCTACGTGGCGAGTTAGTGGCAGAGCCGAACTAAGCATATGAGCAAGAGCCAGGCAGCCGAGTTTGATGGGTGCACATGAGCGGGACAGCGCAACTTGAAGGGTACAGCAAGGTCAAGGTGAGAAGAAACGAAGTTCTATCAGGATCCCGTTTCCGAATCTTGAGTCAAAAATCTATTGCTAGCTGAATTGTGCATTTAATTATGCAAGCGCGGGTTTCCTGCTGCGACTAAGGAGGAGCACAGAGGCAGAACGTGAAAGAAGCGGCGGAGAGGAGAAAAGAGAAAGGCTGTGTGATTACTTACACCTGTTTACCATCAATGCCATCGACCTCGTCACACCGTGATCCGTGACCTTCCAACTCCACTGTGCAAAAATCGGATATTATCAAGATATTATGCATTGAAATCCCTCGCTTTGAGCGCCCACTTACCCAATGTCTCTCTACTACCTGAATCCTCCGCTGTATCTCTCTCTAGCGCGCTTTCCCCCTCCCAATGAGCTGGAATAGCACTCAAGAACCCCCGCGCTGAGCGTTGGCTGAGCGCTCCCTCAACGTCTCTTCCCCACTTCTAATTCTCCAACTAAACCAACTATTCGCGTCTCTGATAATCATAGCAACGCTGCAATTGCATGCGGACCTCACGCCCTCGCTGCTCATCGGAATCTTGGAGTCTCTGACGTCTACTGTGCCATCGATATCCAACGATATCCTGTGAGCAGCGACACTCCTCGTCGATAGAGGCAAAGGTAGCAGCATGAATATATTCCTGGGCGTGCTGCAGTCGAATATTCTCCAACACGATGTGGGGATAGGCAACGTCGAGCCCAGGAAGCTCGCTGCTGGCGCCGAGGACGAGACGATCTATGTCGCACCAGTGCTTTGTTGGTATTGGAGGCGGAGAGGGCTGATCTCTCGCGGCGCAAAAGGGGTGAAACGGATGACGCGAGGAATGGGAGTCCGCGCCTGTCGACGCTAAAGACGGCACCTGTGCGTGTGGGGAGCAGTCCTCTGTCTGCCGCGGGGATGCGCCCCGAGTACTCGGATAAAAGGGTCAGCGCGGCTGCATCTGCTTCCTCTTCCTCTTCTTCGCGGCGGCCAGGCCCAGCGTATCCAGCACGAGCACGATGGAGCCACCAGGTGCCCTCTCCCTCGCTCCTCCCCTCGCCCGTCAGTGTGAGCACCCTCGGCGACCTTTCGGAATTGCTGGACTCGGGTCTTTTCACGCGGGGGCTCAGCGAGGCGAGAATGTCGAGTCGGTGTTGTTGTTCTAATCGTCTTCGAAAATGCAAGGGCACAACAGCAACTCGACCGTGCCTTACGACGGCTACATCTCCGTCGTCGACGAGGAGAGGGAGATGCACGCTTTCGAGGCGAGACAGGCTAGGCGGAGTGACAAGGCCAACGGGCGACAGACGGTAGATGTTTCCGCCGATGTGTATGAGGTATGCCATTCATTACCGTTCCCCTCCCTCTCTGAAGGACGCTAACCGCAATCGGTTATTGACATACTGAGGCGGCTACGCGTCTTCCCCGTCCCCGCGTATGTTGCATCAGAACACGCAACAATATTGCGGATGAGGGCGAAACGTGGGAAGGAGAATTTCCAGCCACTGAACGCAACAGAGTCCATTTCACATTGAATGCAGTGAAGGGTATCGAATACGTGAAGGGACGGGGCTGAATGGAACCGTCCTCAGTTGTACCCTGAGCCAGTTTACCCAGAAATCAAATTTCAGAGGACACGCCTTCACAGATACCTTCAGTCCCATCACTATTCTGGCAAATATGCCAACCATGACATCCTGAACGCAGATGAGAGCGCAAGGATTGAGACAAAACAACATAAGATTGACGATATGGCTAGTGAGCTCGGTGGGTAGCGCAGTTCGAACGCGGTCCAAGATGAGATTGCAACTGCCACATTCCTTCCAGACTCCAGTCGCGAGTCTGACGAAACTAACATGAAGCCGATAACAGACTCCAAGGTGGATTGGACGCGGAGATTGCTCTGTCTGCCGCGCTCGCTGCGGGATATGACAGCTGGTTCGCAAGTACTCGGGAACATGGAGCGCCGCATATATTCCTCGATCACCCGTCAGAGTATGATCGTGAGCACGACAGCGTCGGTGAAAATATGTCTAGGATGCAAGTACCTGGTTAGAGGAGCAGGATATATTCGCCTGTAACGACAAGATCCGAGCGTTTTCCTGCGGAGTACCAGCGACGAGAGGCTGTCTACATCGTACGAGATCGGCTTGATCGACGGGATGATTTACAGGGCCCTAGGAAACAGGAAAGCGGGTTCAAGTGCGAGTCCACCTGATATGCCCAACCAACCCCTCTAGTTAGAGGGGGAGATATGTCCAGTCTCCCCCTCTAACTAGAGGCGTTTTCAGCAGTTTAGAGTGCCCCCGCTAAATATCGCTATTAGCGATATTTAGCGATCGCTATTTAGCTTAGAGAGCTGTAGATAACGGTAGATTACAGTAGATATCAATCGTTATCTATTGTTATCTATGTGCTATCTCATCTCCGCCATCTCCGCGTTCGGAAATCTCCGGCAATGCTCGCGCGCTATCAAAGCCATCAGCCCGCCCCCGCCGCTCCCCAAGTCGACGCCGCCGCACGCAATAGCGCGTATAAATTTACCATAAAATCAAGTTATATTGTCGTTAATCATAGGAAGGCTCTCCCGGCATCCGCGCTCGGAAATCTCCGGCAATGCACACGCGCCATCAAAGCCATCAGCCCGCCCCCGCCGCTCCCCAAGTCGACGCCGCCGCGCGCAATAGCGCGTATAAATTTACCATAAAATCATGTTATATTTTCGTTGATCATAGGAAAGCCCTCCCGGCATCCACGCTCGGAAATCTCCGGCAATGCACGCGCGCCGTCAAAGCCATCAGCCCGCCCCCGCCGCTCCCCAAGTCAACGCCGCCGCACGCAATAGCGCGTATAAATTCATCATAAAATCATGTTGTATCTTCTTTGATCATAGTAACGCCCTCCCGGTACGACAAGCCCGCATGGGTACGTGAAAGAACAGCAAAAACAAACTAATACACATATACTAAGAGGCCGCAGCACCGTCGTCTTCCGTGATGCGCACGATATGCGCAATGGCGTCACTCAACGCTTCCCCGTCATCCTCCTCATCCTCCTCGTCCTCCTCCTCTTCGTCACCTTCCTCGCCATCAATGAGCATTGCATCCCTGGCACACGCCCCCATTTCTGTGCTCGATGATGGCGGGTTCATCTCCACGTCCCCCAGCGGCGCAGCCACATCCCTCTCTCGTGATGCGCTGACCCCGCGTGAGATCGACCCGGTGAAGCCGTCGACCTTGCTCAGCTTCTGCAGCCGGATCATATGGAGCGCGTTGAAGCGCGCGCGCTCCATCCGGTGCAATCCCATTTGGTGGGCCAGCCCGGCATCACCTTCCGCCTTCAGACGCTCCTCGTGGTACACGAGGAACGCCTCTTCGTCTGGCATATAGGTGACCAGCCGCTGAATTTCGGTATTCAGCCGCACAATTTCTTCATCGGCGCGCAGCAGCTTATAATGCTGATCCATCGCCGCCCGCCCTGACGGCAGCGCCCACGGCTCCCCCCGGATGTCCTCCCGCCCATCCCGTAACAGGTCGAAGTCCGCGAGGAACGCGTACTCGACCACCTGCTCCCATGACAGATTGATTCGCGGCGGCGTCATTGTGTTCGCAGCGTCGTTGTACCTCGTGATCGCGGCTTTGACGGCCTTCGAGCGTGCCTGCAGCGCTTTCGCGATATGCTTACGCAGTTTGTATCCTGTGTAAAGGCCTCGTCAGCACCGCTCTTCACATCGACCGTAATGAAAGACTTACCCGTACCCGCCAAATTGACCTTGCACAATTCAAACATCCGTGCAACGATAAGGCCCTCCAGGCTGTCGAGCGCGCGCTGGTACCGACGCTTCTCGACAAGAGTTGCGACCGCCTTCCACTTCTCGCTTCCCCGCACCCACCGCTCGGTGTCGAGGCGCCGTTCCAATTCCTGCACCGCGTCGAGCGCCTTGGATACGAGCTCGAGGGCATGGCGCCGCCGTGTCTCAATGGCGCGTGTCTCTTTCACAGCGCGCTGGTACGCTGCTGCATCCGTCAGTGGCGGCATTGCAACCATAGTCAGCTTCAGAACCTCTCGAAGCCGCTCTCTGCATGTTACACGTCAATTCTACGCGCCGCCCGTGATTCTGACGAAGTGCTTACTCGTGGTCCAGGAGATTTACCAGCCTCTGGTAATATTCCATCTCCAGCGTCTCCTGTGGTGGCTCCTTCGAGAGCGTCCGCAAGAACGTCTTCTCTGCAGCGAGCCAGGTCTCGAAGACCGCACGATTCTCGACGCCGAGCTGCACCATCGTCTCGTGCAGCACTGGGAGCGTTGCCTTGGTCTGCAGAGCGCGGCGATATTTTCCACAGAGGAGCGCACCTGACAGGTTCACGTCAGCAACGAGCTTAGTGTCGGTGGAGCACTTACTGAGGCCCTGGTACGCGTCAAATGTATCAGCGTGCTTGAAATACGATGTGATCGCTTGCTGCCGGTGAAAGACCGTGGCGTAGCGAGTGGCAGTTGCAAGGGCATTTGACTTGGAGAAAAAACTCTCGCACTCCTCGAGATCCTCCATGCCCACGCCCTCGACATACGTCGTGAGGTTCTCCACCTGACACAGCCGTTTGTGCCCTGTCCCGTGGAATGCACCCACCATTGACTTGAAACCTGTGTCGGCAGCGAGCTTGGATAGGCCGGGATGCTGCCGAACCATCTTCGCGTGCTTGCAGCCAATGTCGTAACCGAGGGTCACCTTGCCCAGGACGCGCATCAGGTGGTTCGAAACTGCACAGCCATATTTCGATCTAAAATCAGGTCAGCAAGGTGGTGGTAATATTTAACGAAAAGAAATACTTACAACTCGCCGCTCCTCACCATGTCGGCGACGATGAGCACGAAACCATGGCGGCACAGAGCGGGAAATATTCCCGTCTCATCGTACATCCCGTACGTGCGGGCAGTAACATCCTCCTTCATGTTCTGCCACCCATCCCCACATCCGTCCTCCTCTTCCCCCCACTCTTCATCTGGCACAAACCCCTTCATCATCTCCTCGAGCCCCTCCTTTGCCCACTTATCGACCTCCTCCCGCGACAAGTAGTACGCCCCGCCGGCATTGCGGCTGTCCAGACGCTCCTTGGCCGCACCGGGAATTGCTGTCCCATCCTCCCGCACCTCCTCGCGTTCGCGCCTCCAAAAACGCTTGAGCGAGTTGTTGCCATCCATGGTTGCGAGAATCGGCATGAGGAGCTCGTCCTCCCCCTCAAGCTTGTAAAGGCACGCAGGACATGCGTTCTTCAGCCGCCAATCGGGGGTATCGCGTCGGAGCGCGGCTTGCACACGCTTATCCACCACGCGGCGCATCGCAAGATAGACATCGAACGCGACACTGAACTGTGTCGTAAGGTAGTTGCGCGGGGCAACACAGTGCAGGTCGCAAAGTGCGCGCACCCACGCCTGCATCCCCAGCCGCGGGCAGCGTAGATTGGCGACACGATACACCTCGAGTGCGTGCACCGTAATCACGACTGAGGGGAAGTGGGGGGCTACTGGTATCAGCCCCTGCCGCATGTATGCCGACGCAAGGAACAAGTCTTGTTGAATAATAGGAACATCTGCGTAGTACGCAGATAGAAATAACAATGTCAGTCCCGCCAGCAAAGAGAATGAATAGAAAATACTTGCCGAACATATCCACCACAAGGAGTTTCGTCGTTTCGACGACTACAGCATCCTCCGGTAGAGTATAGCTGGACGCAAGGCCACCGTCTGCTGTTGCGAGGCTCCACGCGACGTATGCATCTGTCATGGGATCCATCTGCGCAGCAAACACGTCGCCAAAATTTGAGTACGATCCTTGCGAGTACGAGGGTCTCGCACTCGCGGAAAGAGTTGCCTGTCCGAAGCATCAGGCAACCCCCCAAAAAATAAAGACGAAGCTACGCACTTGTGGTGTGCTCGCAATTGTTCGAGCATGCTTTGACCGGTGGCGTGCAACTCCTCCTCTGTCGAGCCCTCACCTGCATGGCTGATATCGGCAGTCGTATTTCCCCGCAGAATGTCGTCTTCGAAATCGGCGTCTGGGTCTCTGTAGGATTCGGGTAGGTTCTCCGGCACATCGTGCAATGCATCCTCTGCGCAGCGCTCGGCCTCTGTTAAGGCTGCGGGGGGTTTATTTTCAGTTAAAAATAAATTTACATTTTCATTTAAAGAGTTACCTGCTCGACGCTGTTCCTCTTCAAGCTGCTTTGCTCACTTCAAGAGTACCACCTCTTTCCGACTGAGTGTCTTGCTCTGCTTGACGATGCGCCCGTGTTCGTTCCGGTTGGAGCTACTGAGTTGGATGCGAGAGGAGGAGGAGGTCGCACTCCGGAGGTTCTGTGCACGGCGCTGCTGGGAAAGTGCCGCAGGCATTGACGCGTGAGTAGTGATGTACGCGACTTAGCGCCGCGGTGGTAAACACGAGTGTCACAAGTCTCGTGACTCCGAGATAGACAAGCACCACCAAACATACTCGCTGGCAGTGTCGACTCGCGCTTTCCTCTCCCCTCCTTCCATCTCGAAAGCAGTGAGTACTCTTGATTTATTTCTGACATGCCTCCAGTTTTCATACCTCCGATGAACTCACACCCTGGGATCTCGGAGGAAGACAGCTGGAGATGGTCAGAATCCTCGTGCCAGTCCTTTCACTGACATGCATTCACAGAATAGCGCGACGAACGCGATGTTGTGGGTTCCACAGCCACGGCAGGTACGCATTTCATTCAGTTTGACCCTACTTCTTCTCTGATTCGAGTTAGACGCGTCGGGGGACTGTGTTTTCGCCCTACACCGTCATCTCGCCACTGCGCAACGACGCCTTCGATATCGGGCCCCTGCTCGCCGCCTCCGTGTCCCAGGAGGGTGACCATCAAGAGGACCACGAGGCAGGTGACGTTGACGACGAGTACCCGACCCCAGGCCCGTGGAACGACACCAATGACGAATACCCCGCGCCGGACCCCTGGAACGACATTGACGACGTAGTTCCGCCGCCACGGCGCTCTCCCTCCCCTTCCATGCAAACGAGGCCACCTCCGCAGCGCTCCCCCCCCCCCTTCCGCGAAGAAGACATGCACCATCGTGGACGATATCCACGACGGCAAGAAACCACCCCGTAGCCACCGCAACCGGGCTGAGAAGCGCCGCAGGAAAGCCGCGGCTGCAGACCAGACACCCAGCGCCTCCACCCTTCGCAGACACGCCCACCCCGCCCTCGTCAAACCTCTCCAAGCCGCCATCAACTCGGCCACCCTCCCAGCTGCGCACGGCGCGTACGCTGCCAAGTCGGCGGACGCAGATGAGACGTGGGGCAGCAAAAAGCCGCGGACGCTCGATGAGCTGGTCAGGCTCGGGTTCCGCGTTGTGCCCTGGAATGGATAGTGCGTCGCCGCTCCTCTCCTTCTCTACTCCTCACTGACCACCTCGCAGTGACGCCCGCCCTCTCGTCGATGCCCACGGCCGCATATTCGCGGTCCTTGTCGGACAACCGCGGGGCGCGGGCTGGGTAAGAGCCGTGAACGACGCGTACAGCGCCATCTCGAAAGAAGGCACCGCCGCCGCCTTCCCTCGCAGCATGCGCGACCACCGACGTGGTCTGTATGCCACTCTCAATGTGGGGCTTTCGTACGGCAAGGGCCAGCAAGTCCCGTCGCGTCTGCTTTGTCCCAAGTACGAAGCACTCCTCGACCGTCTTCTGGGAAACCCCGCTATTAACCGTGTCGCCACCTTCGCGAGTGGTACGTCTATCCCCCACGAGATTCCTGTGCCGCGCTGAAAGTCGCCGTAGCGGCTTTCGCCATCTGGGCACCGCGCCTCTACGAGTACTATCGCCAGCACACAGACGCGCTTCACAAGCATCTCCCCCACCTTCGCCGCAACTTCCCCCGCTCCGTCTTTTCGTGCGCCGCCTTCAATTTCGGGCCCAACGTGTGGACCTACCGGCACCGCAACGTGCTCAATCTTCCCTTCGGCTGGTGCGCCATCCAGGCCATGGGCCACTTTAACGCGAAGACCGGCGGCCACCTCGTCCTCTGGGACCTTAAGATCGCTGTCGAGTTCCCGCACGGTGCCGTCATCCTCATCCCGTCCGCAACGCTTCAACACGCGAACGTACCCGTGAAATCTGGTGAGGAACGTATATCCTTCACCCAGTTCACCGCCGGCGGTATCATGCGCTTCGTCGATAATGGGTTCCGCACGGAAGCGGAGTTATTTGCGGAGGATCCTGAAGAGTTTGCGCGGATGAACGAGCTGAAGTACACGCGCTGGGATATGGGGCTTGGACTGTTTAGTACTGTAGACGAGTTGTTAGAAACAGCGCCTTCTCAATAGATTTTTTTTATGTGAGACTTGAATTCTAGGAAGAGCTGAGGTGCAGTGATGGCCTTTGTGTGGCCGTATTAAAGTCGCGAACTCATTGTTATCGCTAACTCATTGTAATGGCATAGTTCATTAGGAACACATCTGCCGCTCGGGCTCAAAATTTGCGAGGCATATATGTAGCATATTTAAAGAGGGTTCAGACTTTTTTGTTTTTTTGGCCGGTAATCTTTTTATTGAGTATCCTGCATCAACTCCATTGGCATCGACTATTTTTCAATCTGTGCTTCACGTTGGCTTGTACTATGCCTATTATTTCCATAATTTGAGGTGCCCGAGGAAGTAGGGTAGGAATAAAACATATTTGATTTCGTGTCGCGAACTCACGGCTGATGCACAAGATTTAGGCTCGATCCGAAACTTCCTTTGGCCACTTACCACTACCTCACCACGTATCTTCCGCGACTACCACCATGCCTCGTGGACGTAAGCCCCTGGACCCCGAACAGAAGGCTCACCGGCGCCAAGCGGCCCTCGCTAAGTATGCCCTCAAGTCAGTACGGCACCAGTCACTGTCAAAATTCTCTCATGTCACCCAGGAATAGAGAGAAGGTTGTGGCAAGCGCCCGCCTACGGATGAGGCGGTGCACTTCTCCCACCATCTCACGCTGCCTGGCTATTAACACACCCTTTCATGATTAGCCACCGCGCTGCACTTGCTGAGGCCGATGAACAGATTGTGCGGCAGCAGAAAGCTAGAGCGCGTGAGTCTGCCGCAAGATATCGCGAGAAGTGAGAGATCCTTCTGCACGACTTGGGTACTTACAGATTAATTTCTCCCAGACACAGGGACAAAATTCGGGGGGCAGATACGGTGCGACGAGCCAGGTGCGCCGACTACATATTGGAATTGAGTTCTTATACTCATCGTACTCTATCTACAACACAGGGGCTACATTGAACAGCAGGGACTCGAAGCCTTCGACAAGAAGACCACGAGAAAGTTCCTCGCTAAAACGCAGCGGCGCCACGAAGGCCAGATGCCTGTGCGCCGTCTTTCGCAGCTGCCAAAGAAGCTTCCACGACCCAAGTCGCGCGCGGGAACTTCTGACGACGAGGAGGAAGACACAAGTGAAGATGAGGAAGAAGAAGACACTGCCGCGCCAGCCAACCCGCGAGCATATTTCCCGGGGCGGGCAGGGGCTGAGTGCGAGAACGATTGCGGAGAGGTCTCGTGCGAAGGTTGCGCGTGTATTTGCTCCGGGTCTTCGACTTGGATGGATCACGACCATTACCGTACGGACCGCTGGAAAGCTGCCGGGAAGCCTTAGAATTTTTTGGAATATTATCTTCAATTTTGAATGATGATTTTGGCCACGCATGTGACACCAACTTGCTTGCTCCATCACCTTGACTATGCACCGTTACCTCAAAGTCCAATGCCAGCAGGTTCCGCTGGCGGCTCCTCTTTTGTGCGCCCCTGTTTACATGCCCAATCCCGGCGACGAAGACAAGCAAAAGCACTCTGCATCGCCCAACGGGTGGTTTTATGGTCTCGTCTCTGGAAATCTTGTTGGTGTCGTCTCGTCCAGGTGCGCAGGGCATTTTCTCTGATATTTGACTTAACACTAACTGTAACTGTCTTTCAAACTTTCTCAGTGAAACTTTACAGCGGATCTTGAGGGATAACCCGAATGCGCACTACATCAAGGTGAATACTTGGCCTCGCCTCCTTGAACTCTGGTACTTGGAATGCCGCGAGTATCACAACCACGAGGACGAGGGACCACAAACCCCCATGCCTGCAGCCCAGCCTCAGGTGTGGCGATGGACGCCGGAATATGAGGCGCGCCGTGATGAGCGCAAGATGCTGCTCGCCGAGCTCCGCTATCTCGGCTCGGAAGCCGACGCCGCCCATGCATTGCGCGCAGCTGCGCCACCTGCTCCCGAGGTGGATGTGCATGTGCGCAACCGGCTCATTCACCAGCTCTCAGTCAAGGCGCCACATGGAACAGGGCTCATCGAGCTCGCCTACAAAGCAGAGCGCCTCCTACTTGGCGACGATGAGGCGGAGTACAAACTCGCCGAGTGGGAGCGCACACGTCGCAGTGGGGAGGTGAGAGGCCGCCTCGCAGAATTGGCTCGTCAAGACTTGGCAGACGGCCCGGCGCCACACCCCGAGCCCGTCGTGATTTCGGACGACGATGACGACGACGGCGAGGCGCAGGGCATGACCACCATCGATGGGGGTGTCAGCATCCACGACGCAGATGCTGGTGCGATCGCAGCGCTTGAGGCGCAGATGGAGAACGCAGCCATCACGGACGGGGAAGGAGGTGTCACCGAGCTCATGTATGGTGTCAGCGGCCATAACCGAATCTTCCACGACCGGTACATCTGTCTTTCATACCTCTGAAGCTTGTGTACTTACATTTCTTTTTTAAAAAAGTGCGCGTGCTATGGCTGCCTTCAAGAAGATGCCGGGCGCTGACCTCCTCTTCACGTACGAGGATGCTGTGGTCGCGGCATTCATCGAAGATGAGGCTGCACAGAAAAAGGTTTGAATGGGTGCCGCCAGCGTTTTTTTGATCCTCGTGGATTGTAGTAGTCTCGCCCCGCTCCTAGTACTCTTGTTTTCGCATGATGTTTTTTCTTTCATGCACGTGTCCCATCGCGTGGTGAATAAATAATTGAATGTTGTACATGAACATAAGAGAGCCAGAAAAGAAGAGATACTGTGTCAGAAAAAATCATGCGGCGTGCAAGGCGTTGAGAGCGAAGCCAAAAAAAAAAAAGAATTTGGTAAAACGAGTGCGTGAGGGTCGAACGCAAACGCAAAACCAAAGGGAGCCCATATGTGTGGAGTTTACAGAATCTGCGCCATCAACTCTTCCACCATTAGGTCGGAATGGTTAAGTTGATATTGGTGTTACGACCTACACGCGCAGCCTTTCTTCTGATGGCTCATATTAAGTTTGTTGATAGGCTTTTGACGTGGGAAGACACGCCAAAATAACCACACTCTCTCTCCCACCACCGTCAACCATGCCGTCACGCGTCCCACCCGGTCCTTCAGCGCACTCGATCCGCAATCCCGGCAAGGCCGTAATCCCGTCACGTAAACGTGCCAGTATTTCGGATGCAGCCAAAGCCAGCAAGGCTCTCACTGCCGTGATGAGCAAGGAGCGCGACCGTCGTCTCCTCGAAGATGTTGATGGCTTCTGGGCCTTCCGGAGCGCCGAAATCTCACGCATGGCGGAAAAGCATTCCGTCTCGGAGGACAAGGTTCGCAAGCTGGTCTGCAACACGACGCGATTGAAGACGAAGCGCGCCCCAAATCTGCGCAACGCGCTAATTCACGACATGGCTTTGAAGGCCAAGGCAGGTATGTGATATAGTTTCTATTGCATCTGCACTCACTGACTTCCTGCAGCTGGGGATGTCAAACCCCTCCGTGAACTCCAGACCGATCTCCTCGACGCCGTTGAAGATGGTGAAACCACGGTGGACCCCGAGCTGCTCGATGATGCGGAGAAGAAACACCTAATTGACCAGCTGGTCGCGTGGCGCGAGACACAGCACCGCGGGGCTCGTGCAACCAACAAGGCCGCCGCAATGGACGGAATGGCGACCGCAAGAGGCGTCGGGGATGTGGTGAGTTCTCAAAGTCTCGGTGATGCGCTCCTATTGACCCTGCCACAGCTGCTGGATCTATTCGAGCGCACCGGTATTCGGGCGTTCGCGATGTTCTCACGTGGGAATCCAGACGATTCCGCGCTCCCCCACTGCGTGGATTCGGACAACTCCCTCGACTTTTTTGAAGAAATGCTCAAGGTTTCGTCCCTCGACGCGCTGCGTAGCTACGAAAGCTTTTGCTGTACACGTGATAATGGTGTGTCTATGTCTTTGTTTTGGATGATGCTTTAACTGACTGATGAGCTGTAGGGAAAAAGGAGCGCAACGACGTCGTGAGCGTACGCAAGGAGATTGTGGTGTACATGCTGGATGGACTCCGTACGTCGTACTGTCCTAATACTCGGTGTGGACGCTAAATTGGTGTATAGGTCGTGTAAGCAAGGACAAGGTCGCCAACATGAGCTACGAGTCGTTTGACTACGATATCCGCCACCTCAAGAAGGTGGAGCTCCTTGGTTGGCCCGAGAAGATCACGTTCCAGCGACCCTCGAAGATGTCCGCCAAGGACGCCCGTACCATCCGTGACGGGCTCAAGACCGGCACCATCCAGTGGCACAGGATGACGAAGGCAGCGCACGCGGCGCTGGTCGCAGAGCACGACGCTGAGCAAGATCACACGGGCAAGGGAGCTAAAAGGCGCGCAGCACGCAGCGACAAGGGGAGGAAGCACACACAAAAAAACAAGAATCGCGAAGACAGCGAGGACGAGGAAGAGGAAGAGAGCACGAAAGGGAGCGACGAAGAGGAGGAGGAGGGCGAGGGCGAGGGCGAAGAGGAGGAGGAGGAGGACGACGACGACGACGAAGCGGCCCCGACGACATACCCGTCGCGCACTGCGGCGGCGTCGACGACGCACATCCCCGCTGCCCCCACCCCTTCCCCGCGCACCACGGCGCATTCGACTGCGCGCGCCCCCGTCGCCCCTGCCGCTTCCCCTGCGACTGCGATCGCACCACCGGTCTCGGGTGCACCCACTCTCACCCTTCGCCTGCCGGACCTAAATGAAGAGTCGTTCACTGTGGACGGCACGTTCGACATGCAAGGGCTCGACCCCGCATACCTCGACTTCTCTAATATCCCCGACATCGACCTCCTTGCAGCAAGCGGCGGCTTCGCCCTCGACGAACTCACCTTCGGCACTAATGTCTTCACCCCAACGCTCGGCAGCGGTGACCTCGTGCTGGGACTCGACAACACCACGTTTACGGCTGCGGTGACACCCTCCTTCCCCCCAACCTGGGGCTTCACCACCGCCGTGCCTGCGGCAGGGGGAGAGGGGCGGTCGGTGTTCTCTACCGTTACAAACTTCCCCCGTGCACCTGCGCCTGCGCTTGACGCGATCAGCACGCCCACCACGATCTCCGACGACACGGTTGCGCAGAAGAAGCGTCAGAGACATGGCGATGATAACGCACGTGCGGCGAAGAAGCCACGCAAGGGAGCAAAGGTCACCGCCGTCGATGACACACCGCCGAGGAAGCGCAAGGTGCGCAAGGACAAGGGTGTGCCGAAGACACCCAACGACGGTGGAGCCGCCGCCGCCGCCGCGCCACCGAGGCAACGCAAGGTGCGCAAGGTGCGCAAGGACAAGGGTATGCGAAGGGCGCCCAAGGAGTAGGTGCGCACTGTGTAGCGGAGTCGCCACCGTTCTCCTGTTTTTTAAATTTCTTTACCACTATATATGCCTTTTCTTGTCGCTCGGTAGCCGTGCGCTTGTATTTTCCCTGTGTGGCGCATACAATCATGCTTCGCGCGCTCGTGAATTTATACAATGCCGAAAAAATGCGCGGGGAAGGTTTGAGACATCCCCCGCCACACCTGGTGATTTTGTAATGAATTTGGGCACGCTATTACGCGCGGCGGCGTCGACTTGGGGAGCGGCGGGGGCGTGCTGATGGCTTTGATGGCGCGCGTGCGTTGCCGCAGATTTCCGAGCGCGGATGCCGGGAGGGCGTTCCTATGATCAACGACAATACAACATGATTTTATGATGAATTTATACGCGCTATTGCACGCGGCGGCGTCGACTTGGGGGGCGGCGGGGGCGGGCTGATGGCTTTGACGGCGCGCGTGCATTGCCGGAGATTTCCGAGCGCGGATGCCGGGAGGGCTTTCCTATGATCAACGAAAATATAACATGATTTTATGGTAAATTTATACGCGCTATTGCGCGCGGCGGCGTCGACTTGGGGAGCGGCGGGGGCGGGCTGATGGCTTTGATGGCGCGTGTGCATTGCCAGAGATTTCCGAGCGCAGATGCCGGGAGGGCCTTCCTATGATCAACGACAATACAACATGATTTTATGATGAATTTATACGCGCTATTGCGCGCGGCGGCGTCGACTTGGGGAGCGGCGGGGGCGTGCTGATGGCTTTGATGGCGCGCGTGCATTGCCGGAGATTTCCGAGCGTGGATGCCAGGAGAGCCTTCCTATGATTAACGACAATATAACTTGATTTTATGGTAAATTTATACGCGCTATTGCGTGCGGCGGCGTCGACTTGGGGAGTGGCGGGGGCGGGCTGATGGCTTTGATGGCGCGCGAGCATTACCGGAGATTTCCGAACGCGGAGATGGCGGAGATGAGATAGCACATAGATAACAATAGATAACGATTGATATCTACTGTAATCTACCGTTATCTACAGCTCTCTAAGCTAAATAGCGATCGCTAAATATCGCTAATAGCGATATTTAGCGGGGGCACTCTAAACTGCTGAAAACGCCTCTAGTTAGAGGGGGAGACTGGACATATCTCCCCCTCTAACTAGAGGGGTTGGTTGGGCATATCAGGTGTGCGAGTCAGACGAGGAGTGGGCAGTTTTCGAGATCGACTGGGCGTTGCGAGAGACTCCAGAGTCCAGCCAAAGACTTCACTTTTTCACTTTTAAAGTACGGACTCCCGAATCCTGATTTGCTGATGTCCGCCGATTGTTGGCCTGGGCAACGGGACAAAGAAAGGGAAGAACAGCGGATAGAGCAGCAGGCATCCTCAAGCGCGAACCAAACTCCAGAAGTTGAGCGACGACGTTGCATGACAATGTAAGGAAGAAATGTGGGATGTTTGACCGTATTATAATCCGAGGCTCTCTAATTTCAAATCCGGACAATTCGCTGGCGCAGCAGAGCGAGCCCTCGCCCTCGATGAGCCCCAGCCCGCGAAACGGAAGCAGAGAGGAGAGAAAGGTGTGGATTTGCAAAAGATGATATTGATAGATAAGTGCAGGGTATGTAAAATGAATATGTGCTGGGTAGATACAGTCATAGAGATCGAGGCAGTATAAACGTAGGGAAGGATGTATGTAGACGAAGGGAGACGGAGGATGGAGAAGGCAGACTGGCAATGTGAATGGAAGAACTGATGACGGAGGATATGTGAGAGTAGAAGGTAGGTAAGAGAGACCGAATGCGAAGGGAGGAACGAGAAGCCGAAAAACAAAATACGAAGGGACCAACGCCCAGCGCTCAGTCCTCGGTAAGCACACCGCGCACGCCCCCGCTCTGCGTCCGCCCCCCATCCCGCGCGCGCGCCGTATGCATCCGCTGCCCGCCGCCCCCGCCCGTCCGCGGCGACACCGTCACATTCCGCTGGCGCTCCTGCTGCGTAGCTACAATGGGCACGGGCGCGGCGTCCTCTACCGACACGGGGAACGGGTAGTGCACGCTTGGCACGGGCACCGGCACAGCCTTCTTCTTCCCCTTGCTCTTCCCCGCGCTTTTCCCCCGCTCGCGCTCGCGCTCCTTCTTGCTCGGCGCGGGCGGCGCGACGGGGACCGCAACGGGATCGACCCAGTCGTCCTCGATCTCGCCCGCGTCCACAAAGTCGTCGTCGTCGTCGTCGTCCGCCGCGGCGAAGGAGGGGCCGCCGCTGATGTCGAAGCGCGCGTTGGGCAGCGGTGTGAGCGGTGCGACGGCGTCCTCCTCCGTGTCCACCTCTTCGCTGCGGGCGCCGCTGCTCGCCGTCGAGCCCGAGTTGGAGTGCTGGTGCGTGTGAGAGAAGGTCGACACTGCGATGTGCGAGGTATTCGACATGGCGTGAGACGCGTGGGACGCGTTCGACGGTGGCGCATGCGACGCGCTCGAGACATCGCCGTCGTCGAGAACGGCCTCCTCCTCGGGGTCGGAGACGCTCTCGAGCCCCATGTCGTCGTCATCGTCCGCGCCGGGCCACGTTGGCGGTTCGTCCTGGATCCCAAAGATGGTTCGGGGTAGCTGTGGGCGCAGGTCAGTAAAGGCTCGTGGATGGACAATACGAAGATGGGGAAGAGCGGGAGAGAGAAACGGAGATGATGGACAGTGAAGACGTCGAGAGGAAAGATCGAAGGAGAGGGGAGGGCAACGAAAGAGTGCGAAAGAGGGTACACGATCAACGTGACGATGAGGAGGGAGGGAAGGAAAGGAAAGGCGATAACGAATGAAGGACGGGAAGAAGGGAACAACGGGCTGAATGGCAAGAAAGAGACAAAACGCACCTCCCCCACCCGCCTTCTCAAATCCGCCCATTCCTCCGCATTCCGGCACACAAAGCCCAGTAGCATGCTCGGGTCCAGCCCCGTTAGCGGCATCTTGCGCACCCGCGCGCAGTGGAACGTCCGCAGCTCCGCTGTCGAGTACGCGCGCGCGAAGTGCGCCTCCTCCGCGGGCGACAGCCCGCCCGCCGCTTTGGTACTGCTATTGTCGGCGTCGGCGCTGTCCGTGGACGCCGTGCGCGTAGAGCCCGCGCGCGCGCCCGGGGGGTTGTAGACGAGTTCGTCTTCCGTCATCGGCGTTTGCCCAAACCCGTGCGCTCGGGCATCCGGGCTCATCGATCCCGCGCGCGCAAAGTCGGGGCTCAAAGACCCCCCGCGCGGGAAGTCGGGGCTCATGGATCCGCCGCGTGCGTATCCGAGGTCAGGGCTCAGCGACCCCCCGCGCGCATACGCCTCGGGGCTCAACGAGCGGCGCTCCTCGTGCGTCGGATGCGAGCCCGGGATGAACGGCCGGAGCGGCACCGCGGGGCGCGAGTGGTGCGGGTCGAGGTAAAAGAGGCCATCGCCCTGCACGCCGACGAAATAGTACGACGATGAGGGGCGCCCGCCCGCAATGCCGACTGATTGAGGGAAGGTGTAGAGGAGCTGTAGGGTGGGTCAGCACAGAGCAGGATGCGGGCAAAGTAAGATGAGAGGATTCGGAGAAAGGTGATGGAGCCGCGGTGCGTTGCGAAGCGCACAGTGCGGAAATAGAAAAGAAGACGGGTGTAGACAGAGAGGAAGAGGGGCAGGCGGAAAGGAAAGGCCGAAACAGAGCATAAAAGCCTACCTTGATCGTCTCGTGGTAAACTGGGTTCACGCCATCGAGCCCCAAGCGGATCCCGAGCAGCAGCAGCACCGGGCGGTCGCCCCACGTCGCCTCCGGCTTCGGCACATGTGCATGCGCGTGTTTTGTAGGGGAGCGCGCGGCGTGTGCTTGGAGGGCAGCGCGCGCGGCGGGCGAGTGCGACGCGGCGAAGACCTCGGTTTGGTAGAGGGTGCCGTCGGTGGCGACGGAGACGCCGAGCCCGCATTCGGGGAAAGCGTCTACGAGGGTTCTGGACGGGGAGTCAGTAGGTGCGCATGGAATAAGAGAGGATGGATAGTATAGGGCAAGGATGAGGATCAACTGCGACGAAGGCGGAAGGAAAGTATAAGGGGACGGAGTATGTAGTGGGATGGCGGGGAACAGGGTGCTGTGGATGGACGCAAAGCGGACAATAAGGGGGGGGGGGAGGGACATGCCATGCGTGTATGTGTAGGATGCAGGAAGTAAGAGGGGAGGACGACGATGATGGAGGGAACAGCGGACAAGGAGGAATGGTAGGCAGGAGGAAATGCCCGTCGAGTCCGCCGTGTCATGAAAGGGAATGTCAAGCGCCGAAGGAAAGCAAAGTAAAGTCCAGTACAGTAAAAAAGGAACACCGCGCAGGGGAAAGGACACCACTACGCCCGAATCGAGATGAAATAACGCAAAAGCTTACCTCAACGCGCTAGCAGCCGCGCTCGGCCCAAACCACATTCCGACGTCCTTGCCCGCGGCCTTGCCCGCGAGCGCCATGCGGTGCACGCCAAAGGGTGCGGCGGGCGCGTCGAGGAACCTGCACGATGGAGTTAGTGCTGCTTTGTTGCAGGAGGCGGGCGGGGAAGAGGAGAGGGGAGCGGAGCGGAAAGGGGAAGCAGGACTGCGAGAGGAGCAGGGGAAGAAAGGGGGAGGGGAAGAAAGGCATTGTGGAATAACGGGAAGGGAGGGAGGGAAGGGACGGGTACGCATCCCGTTAACGAATGGAGTGGAGGCTGCCTTTGGATGAGAAAGAACGAGAAAGGAAACGCACCACGAAAGCAGCCTCGCATGCGCCGCGTGTGCCGCCGGCGTGCGCGGGGGGAAGGCGGGCGCTGGCGGTGTCGATTGGAATTGAGATGCGGGGTCTGCGAAGGCGTTAGTGGGAGTGTCAATAGTGTAAGGAGTCGGAATAGTGTAAGAGTCGGAATAATGTGAAGTGAATAATATAATAATTGGTAAAGGGGCTGGGCAGTGGGGAGGGCGGGCACCCGCCCCCCGCCCTGCCCGCCGTGTCGGCCCGGCCGTGGCGGAGTACTCGAGAAAGATTTGTCGTCCCGAAAAGGAAAGATGGGTTGGCCGGATTGGGACGACCGGATTTGGAAGGGAGACGCGAAAAGTCGCAGCTCGGGCAAAAGAGGCGAATAATACGGCGGGGAGGGGCGGGGGAGGATGGACGGACGACGGGGGGATGAGATTAGGGTGAGATGTATGGGAATGCGATGGGAAGGAAGTCGCGTTTCGAAGGGAATGAATCGACGGGTTAAAAGGGAATGCAGGAACGAATCGAAAAGAAGGACACAAATCAAAAGCAAGAAAACGAGAGAGAAAAACCAAATAGAAAAGAACGCACCCTCCGCCGCCCTCTGCACCGCCGTCGCCAACAAACTCTGCCCCGTTCTCAGCATACACCCCCACCCCGCGTCGCTCGTCCACCCCTTCGTCCCCCCCAGTGGCCACCACTTCTTCCGCGCGCTCGTCCCCGTCCCGCTCGTGCTGGTGCTGCTCACGCTGCTAGTCGTGCTGGTGTTGGAGTAGTGCGACCCGTGCGAGCCCGCGTGCGAGTGCGAGTGCGAGGCGGAGGAGGAGAGCCCGGAGGACACCGAAGAGTCGCTCTGGGCGGGCGAATGCCGCTGGTTCGCTCCACCGCCCACCCCCGCAGCAGACGCAGACGCCGAGGGGCCAGACGGGGAGGGGAACGATAGAGGCGGCGGGAGGGACGCGAGCGACGGCAGGTCACGGATGGGCTCGAACCCCGCGCGGTATGTGCACCATACCTGCGCGTAAAAGTGCGCGTGGAAAGCCGCCGGCCACGCCCCCGCGTCCGCCCCGCCCTCCCCGTCCACACCTCCGTCCGCGTGCGCGTGCGCGTGCTTGTGATGCGAATGCGAACCGGGGTGCGTGGCGGACGTGGACGCCGCGAGGAGGCGCCGGTCATCCGCGGGGCCCCACCCGGGCAGCTGCACGCCGAGCAGCCAGATCGGCGCCGTACTCCGGTCGGGCGCGGCGTCCCCATCCAGCAGATACCGCACTGCCTTATCCAACAGACTAGTCTTACTCCCGCCGCCCCCTCCCCCGCTCCCGCCTTCGCTCTTGCGCCCCGCGGTCCGTGCGCTCGAGGTCGACGATGCGAGCGCAGACGCGTGGCTCAGCGACCCCGAGATCGTGGCCGCGAGGCTCAAATCACTCGTGCTCCCCGCGAGGTGCGCGAACCACCCGCTGAGCCGTGTCGCGAGTGGACCCTCTCCCAGCCGGCTCGGCGTGCGCTGCAGCGCGAGCGTCTCCGCGTGGCCGGTGGACGACGGCGGCGTGCTCGCGCTGAACGAAAAGTGCCGTTCCGAGCGCGTGCGGGGGCGCGCAGTGCCGCCGTAGCTGCTTGGCGGGCTGTCGAAGTCATTCTCCGTCGGCGACTGCGATTGCTGGGATTCGTGTAAAGTGAGGAGCTCAACCGCGCTGGGTGCCGCACGCTCCTGCTCGCGGATGCGCTGCCGCTCGCGCTCCTTGTCCTTGCTGCTGGTAGTTGTGCTCCCGCTGCCGTCCTTGTCGCGCCCGAGCCCGAGGAAGCGGCGGCCGCCGCTGCCGGAGGAGCTGGTGGCGTGCGAGGCGGAGGAGGAGGCGGAGGAGGGCGGGCGGTCGACGGAGAGGGACTTGGAGCGGTCGCGCTGCGCTGGGGATTGCAGAAAGCGGGGCAGTTTCGATGCGGTGGTGGGTGACATTGGAGTCGGAGGTGGAGGTGGTACCGCCGCGGGGGTGTGGGAGGTGGGCGCCGGGGCCCGTGCGCTGGAGGACGCAGACGTCGCCGTAGATGTAGTGGTGGCGGGTGTGGATGTCGAGGTGGATGCAGCGGCTGCGTTAGGCCTCATCGCGCGCTCGCGCTTGGACGACGGAGCGGGCATCCTGCTCTAGCTTCTTGTCCTTGACCCTGCTTCCGGTTCCTGTGCTGCTTGCTGCGCTTCTACGTCCCAGGAAAACCGAAACCAACCCTCCGTCTGCGTATCCGGGTCCGGATCCTATTATCGGATCGTCAGCGATCCTGCCGTCGTCTCCCAAGAAAGGCCCCGGGCAAGGAAGGGTGAACGAAGGAGGATGAAATGTGACGCACGAGGAAGGGTGAGCCTGAGCCAAAGGCAAACGCGGGGTAAGGAAGTCGAGAAGAAGACGAAGAGGAAGAGGTGATGAGGACGAGGTGTGTGTAGCGTTGTTTGGCTGTCTCGGGTGATGTCGGCCCGATTCCGACCTTGCTTACAACCACCACCACTACCGCCCGCATTTAGTTCTGTGTATCGCCCTAGCAGCGCCAGATATCCGGCCTTGCAACAGAACCGCCTGGAATCGGTAATGAACTGGGATGATCGAAGAACGCGCCCCAAACGTGGCCTTTCATTTACTTGAAACGCGCTTCTGCACTATTCTTGGGTGACTGGGACCAGGGACTCTGCTTTTGGTGGGACGCCGACTGCTTGGATGCGGTTGTCTGGATCTGAAATTCTCGTGGCTAGCGCCCGTGGTTATCGGCCGCCTTTCTCTTGGTCCTGTTCTGCTTGTGTTTCTAATCTTGCTCAGCGGAAGTCGGGCCTGACATCGGCGATCTAGCCTCTTGCGCTCATTCTCCGCGGCGCTGCTTCTGTGGAACGCCGCGCCTCTGATATTTCCGCACGCAGCCAGTTTCGGGTTTCAGAATCACGACCACTTCGCGCCGTCATCAATCGCGCGCTCAATATATTACTGCGACTTGTACGACATCGATGACATTCTCCGAGCGGGATCGATGAACGCAATCCCTCATTCCAATCGCGCCAATGTCTGCTTGGTTCCTCGGCCTCGAAGTCATCCGACGGGAAACCAGATATAGCACCCGTGCGGACGGAATCTCCCTTGGGACCCCATATCGGTATGACTCCTGGCATGGCTCGCCTTCCCAACCCTGCGCAAACCCACGATCAGCTTTCTCGCGCGAGCTCCATCTCTACACGCGACGCGTCTCCTACCCCTTCTACGACCCCCGTCAAACCTGAACCGGAGGACGACGATACTCTTCCTCCCCTCCCTCCACGCCAGTTTGACGCCATGGAGATGATCCTCGAGCGCCCCGATATCCGCCCTCGCGCTCCAACGCTCTCAATATCCGGCGCCATTCAAGTTCTGTGCCACACCGCTTTTCGCCTCACAAATTAAATAACCAGTGCTACTGAACCTCGTTTGCGTCTCCTTCCCTCTCTTTATTCCTTTCTGGCCTCGCTCACTGAATATCGATCGCAAAACAAGCACTTGAATAAAGAGCAACCAATATCTGGGAGTGCTAGTGCGCCCATCCCCAACTCAAACATGCTATACACACGGATCCGAACGCGTCGATCCTGCCCAAACTAATACTCCAGCTCTTGTCCACTTTCAACGGCGCTTGGGATTACTTTTTCGTGTGCGTTCCTCCGCTGTCCACGTTTGAGAGTTCGTCTAACTTTTTCCGTTTCTCACTATTCTACTACATTCAATGTTGAAGTCTCCTTTCCGCATGCTCACACCGCAAGACGCATGGAAAAAATGGGCAGCTGGGACAGAATCCTCAGACAAACCAAGTAGGCGTCAGCTACCATCCACTTCAATGGGGCAGAAATGGTCACCAAATGCGTCCGACGATGCCTAGGATCGGTTGAGTAGTAGATGGCCCTGGTGTATGGGTTTCGTCGTCTATTGAGGCCAGAGGTCAGTGAAGGAAGAGGAAGGGATGGTTAAGCGCCGGAATGACAAGCATCGTGTCCCAAGAGCTTAAAATAAATGCATCTTCCCTGTGACTCTCCCAGCGGCCGAGGTACTGCAAATCTTCGCTCTTTCGTGGTGGACATCTAGCAAGAATGGATTTTCAGGAATGGCGGCATAAAACGCTAGCGCTTGCTGGATACCTACTACTAGACCTAGTTCCAGAAGACCCAGTGGCATCCACGAACAGGTCGAAAAAACACTGGGCCATTAATATCGTTGCCCGGAAGAGCCAACGAGACAGAGATTCATTCAGTTGAGAGTTGCCTGAGCGAAGATGGTGGTTTTGGGCTGAGTTCGCCGGCGGCAGCGTGGGAGCTCCACGCTCGCTTCACTTGCCTTTTGCAGTCATCTCACTTCAATGCGCTCGGCGCTCGCTCGTAAAAAAGTAGCAGTCTGAATAGATATTGTCCATGCACAAGGTATAAATATAGTGGTGCTCCATCCGTACGGTCCATGTATGTAAGGTCTACTGCCGGTAAGTCAATCATTCAATCATACCAGGGATGCAGATGTGGGCGTCGTCATAGCGCACGCCGCCGAACTGGGCGCCTGCGTCTTCGTGGACGTCTTAGTCTCATGCTTCGTCCCCGTCCCCGTCGGCGTCGCCTCCGCACCCAACACCTCGCTCACATGGCTATTCCACGCCCTCACTGTCGCCTCCGGCCATCTCACCGTCTCCGTCATATAATGCACCTCCGCCTGGCCCGTAATCACCCCGTCCGGAAGAATATCCGGGATCTGCACCGCCTCGCCCGCGGGGGCAGGCTGCACGATAATCGTACCGGTGTCGGGGTCGACCGCCCCGACTTGGGAGTTGCCGATGAAGAAGTCGCGGATGAAGGCGAAGCTGCGCGCGGGGTTGATCACGGGCGTTTGGTGCCCCGCGCCGTAGAGGAGGGCATATGTCCAACCGCGCTCTTGGCGGACGACTCCGGCGTAGAGCCCTGCGTCGTCGAACCA
The DNA here is from genome assembly GCA_029204335.1 of Mycena vulgaris. Taxonomy (NCBI): domain Eukaryota; kingdom Fungi; phylum Basidiomycota; class Agaricomycetes; order Agaricales; family Mycenaceae; genus Mycena; species Mycena vulgaris. Next base: position 51,332 of record JARGYA010000436.1, read on the forward strand.
AGAGGTGTTGGGCTTGACGGTGAAACCTTGGATGCCGCCGAAGGTCGTGTTCTAGGTGATAAGTAAATTGCGCCGTATGTATGAGGTGACCGAGGACAGGTAGAAGCGCACCTGAATAACGACTTCAGTAGACCAATGCGTGGTGAGCGCGTCGTCGTTTCCAGAGTACCACACGATGCCCACGTTGTCCTTCGTGGCGTTCGCCGCGAGCTCGTCCATGAAGAACGTCGACCTAGATGAACGAATAAATATCGCGCGATGCGGGTAATGTAAGGAAGGAAGGGTTAATCACGGCGGGCTCGGATCCGTCCCGACCTTGGCGTTGCCCCACGAGTAGGTCGTTGTCGTAACTTGCCAGATCTTGTTCCGCGGAGCGTGCAGTGCCGCACGGGTGGTGTTATCTACGAACAGTACATATGTATACCCGCGCCGGCGAACAAACGAGGACAAGCAGGGCACACGCACAATTCATCCAGTAATGCGGGTGCAGGTTCTCTGTGATAGGGTTGACGGTATACGGGATGTTAAAGAGGTCGAAGTTGAGCCCGAGTTGATCTATGTGAAAATGTCAGCACGTGGGCGTCGAACGCGCAGATAAAGAGAAATAGAGAGAGAGAGAGAGAGAGAGAGACGTACTCCAGGGATAGGTAAGGTTAAGTGCATACACCATCACGGTGTCGAGCAGGTCGCAGCCCCAGAAGGGATTCATCTCCCCAGTGAGTGTCGTATTGAACGGCGGGACGCCGGGGAACTTGTTCGGCGCGGCGGTAGTGGTCTTGCTCGTCTTGCTGCTCTTCTTCGACTTGCTCTTGGACGCAGACACCGACGAAGAGGAAGCGGGATTGCTCTTCGCATCGCTCACCTCACCAAACGTCTCCCGTAACCACTCCCCTTGACTCCGCTCCATCTTCTCTGAGTCCCTCCCCCACCGCTCCCTCTCCTCCTCTGGCAACGCCATCCACCTTCCATGCAACTCCGCCAAGAAATCCTCGCTAGGGCTGAGGGCGCGGCTGTTGAGCTGCGGCACCCTATGGCCCTTCGTGAACGGCGTGTATGGCAGGTTCCCGCCCGTCTGCGGGTACGTGAGATTCAAGTCGAATTTGCAGATGTGCGCCTGCTCGCGGAGGTAGTCGTACATCTTGGTGTCGTAGTTGATGAGCTGCGGGTAGGTCTCGATGACGCGGAGGATGGGGATGTTTTCGAAGAGGTTGAAATCGCTGTGGATCGGAAGGGACGGGCGTATTAGTGAAGTGCGAGATACGAAGAGGAGGAAGGGTAGCGGGAAAAGGAGAGAGAAAAGACGCACGAGAGCGCGGGGTTGGAGCACCCGATTTTACCGTTGGTGAAGGTGACGGGGCGGTCCGCGGGATCCATACCGAAGTACGCCTTGAGGATGTAGGGAATGAATCGCCCGGCATAGGATTCGCCGACGAGGTGCAGAGGACGCTTCTTCAGGCCGGGGAAGACCTTGACGAGACCGTGGAGGAAGCCAAGCTGGTATTACATGAGAAACTCAGAACGACAACATAGAACGCGAGGAAGGGATGAACACGCACGAAGTCAGTGGCAACCTGTTCTTGATCAGCAGGGTAGCCGTCCCTGCCGACGGTGGAGTAACCGGTGCCAACAGGGTTATCCACAAAGAACTGGGTCCCCTCAGTGAACGGGAGGACTGGCAGGATAATGCACTTACAATATCCGCAGTATTATGCCAGCTATTGTTATTGGGACCAAGCGAGTCCTTGGTGACGACGATAGGCCCGATATTCTCCACAAGCATTGAGGCAATGCTAGAGTACCCAGGTCCGCCTGCAAGGAAAACCATCCAGGGCTCGGCCGAGTTGGTATCGGTGAGGGAGCCGTTGGTCTTTTCAAAACCCCAGAAGAACGCGGTATTGTTCTCGCTCCCGATGGTGCGCGTCGAGATGCTGCCGGCCCAGTTGCGCGGGAGCGGCCAGGTGACGTTCTCTAGTGGGTCTGTGACCTCGAAGTCTGTGAAGGGGACGTTCAGACACGCGATGGAGGGACGAGAGACGGACTAGAGACGAACAGTTTTGCCATTCAGGACTGTAGCCGCCAGTTGGTTTGCCGGGATAGCGTGCGGGTGAGCTCCAGTTTTGCGTTGCGAGCGCGTAAGGAAGGACCACTGCAAGACTAATTGAGAGGAGCGGCCGAGGGACCATGGTGAATGAGGAGACAGTGGTACAAAGGTGGCATCTTCACGGCGGACGCGGCTTTAAGTATGGACGGGATTGAGAGGCGGTGGACTCGGAGAGATGCTGCGGGCCTCACATGTCGATAACGCGGGTTGTGGTGCTTCGACAAAGAGACTCGTGCATCGCCATCAGTGGTTGGGGTTGATGACAGTTCGGATCACTCCGGTTGGTGATGTTGACACATTCTCAGCCAAATAAGGGAATTCATGGAGAAAACTTGAACGCTATTTGGGGATGAGAATGGCTTCAAGGCTACCGGAAACGAACATATGTCGTCCAACCTCACACAGCCAAGGAAACTCCAGCGATTCATTATGGTCACGGGCTCGTGGACTCCTGCGAAAATTCGGAAATACGCAAATGCATTGTTTTAATTCCACTCAAGGGGCGTTAGAAGCGGCGTTTTTTAAGAGGCTGCGAAAATTCGGAATACGCAAATGTATTGTTTTAAATCCACTCAAGGTGGGCGTTAGAAGCGGCGTTTGTTGAGAGGCTGCGCAGCAATTTGTTTCTCGCGCTTCTCGGAGAAATGCTGCGAGTGGAGCTTCCTTCACGAGAGTCTCACAGTCGGCCAGTGGGATTCTCAAAATGTTACTTATATTGAACCAGATTTGATTTTTCGCTGATCGCGTTTAAGATCTGGTTCATCTTATGGAACGCCGGAAACTAGCGAAAAATACATGTCCAGAATAATGCAGCGGAACCTCAGGGGAGCGCGAGCATTTTTCTCACTTCAGGACAAGGTTGAACTCTGACAATGTTCACGGCCCGTGGATATTCGGCGACAGCGAAATTTGCTCGATCCCACGGAGGCTTTATATTTGGGACGGATATCCCGACGAGTCCAATGATCCACTTTCCTAATTTTGCACCAAAGGATGACGAATTTCATTGAGAGCGCGGTATGGGTCAACGGCAGCCAGTGTGCTGGCTTCCGAGATCGCACCAGTGTATTGAAGAGCTAGCTGCGGAGGTGGGGACAGATAGAGAGGTACACAGATCTCGAGCACCGGCCGTCTTCAGGGTCGGGTTTGCGGCCGCACAGGATACGGATGCTGGCGCCAACCAAGGGCATAACGGATCAACAGCGGAGGAATAGCCGCACTCTCGAATATAAAGCACCGTGCGGATTGCGCACATGCTCGAGCGGACAATGACTTTACACGACAGTACAAAAATTGTGAGGTAGAGAAACGCAGCAATGCGGTGCGCAAGGAACACCGTTATATGGAGCATAGGTGGGTCTTCGGTATCTCAGTCCCATCTGCAGGCAGGTCTTGTGAGGCGAGATCGGGATGGTTGATGGGCCCCATGAGGTGTCCAAAGTGAGGCGCTATTAGTATTGTCAGCATAAATGTAGAATAACGAAGCTGAGACTATACCGATGAAAATGAGGACGGAGTTTTGTCCAGCGGCTGGATCCGGATTGGAGAACTTCTTGCCGAGCTTGCTGAACTCCTCCAGGCCAAATGAGTTGGCATTGATGGTGGGGTTAGTGGTTTGCTGACCTGGGCTTCAAGCCAGAAGCCAGGGCAACCAAGCCGTGGCTTCGTCAAGCCAGGCCAAGCCACGCCCCTGGCTTGAGCCATGGCTTCCGAGAAATTTTTGTGTGTTTTTTTTCCCGTGAGTTTGAACTACCGAATCAAGGTTGAATTACACTGTTTCGGTGGTTGCCGCTTTCGGGTCGCGCTTCCTGTGTGGTAATGTTTGTGCGGTGACGTATGCCTCATCCTCTCGCCTTCGGGACTATGATTTTGCAAACTTGAGCGTACTTTTCAGCGGTGACCCGACTCCCGACTTACTCATGCATCAGCTTACTACTCTGTCTTAGCATTCTTGGCGGGCTGCGCGACATAAAATGTGACAACATGTGACTGGACGCGTCGTCAACGCGTCGTGTTTCTGCTCTCCCCCACTATGGATCGCTCACGCGACCAGCCAGACCCAGCCAATATCCTCTTCGGCCACCGCTCCCGGACTGCATCATCTAAACTCATGGACCCGAGGAATGGTGAAGCACCTGCTGGACCTCATCAGACTGTTGTGGATCCACCCTTGCGAGCTTAGGCAAGTCCACGTCCATTCACGCGCCTCGACGTGTCGTAACCAGTCCTGACGCGCCATAGTATCCCTAATCTCGGGCCTTATCAACCAAACCGAGCTTCTATCGCGTGGGCTGCCAACATCTGTCCCTACTGGGACCAGCGCGGACAAGATCTGACATGTCAGTACCACTGTCGTCGGCTTCGAGAAAGATCCTTCCTCGACATTGACTCGCCGCATGGACATGCTCTTCGGCAACGACTGCTGCGACGACTTGGGACATTTCCGCTACATCACCCGTGGGAAGTATGGGATGGATCTTGTTGTCGATCTATTGACTGGAAGTCGGCCGGTATCTCGTTCAAAATCGCGGCTGTCAAAATGACGTCCATCGCCAAAGATTTGGAGGTACTTTGGTGCGTGTATATAGACCTGCAGCGATCATTTATTTATGTTCATCAGCGCCGTCGGTGATTCCCCCAACGGCCCCGCTATCACCTGCATCTTCATCGGCTCCGTCAACATCGAAGTGCCAGGAAGGGCCCTGCGACCGACGTGGCTTCCGATGCCGAAGAAGTCTCCACAAAGAAGAGGAGTAATATTTTTCGGCCCGGATTTTCGTTCAATATCTGATCTTCTGAACAGCCAGAAACGGAACAGCTTGGGTGAACGATGGCGACGGCGATGACGATGAATTCGACCCTCCGGAGGACCCCATAGAGGGTTCGTCTCTTTGTGTCCGGTGGCCGTCTAAATAACCAATTCCACAATTTACAGTGCTATCGAGCGATGAGGATCCCAGCTCCGACTCGGACCAGGACTCACGGCCAGCAAAAAATCCAAGCAAAAAATCCGATAGGTTGCTCTTCTGTGAACGGTACTTAGACAGTCTCAATTACTTCCTAAATTTGTCCGTTTCTCACTATTCTACTGCATTCGATGTTGAAGTCTACTTGAAAGTAATTGCCGCATGCCCACACCGCCACGCCTACCCTCAACTCGACTTCGTTCCGGAATATCTGATCTATCCTTGTAATCACTCATTCAGTATCGGATTCTATGTACGCTCCAAAATTTTCTGGGACAAGCCCCTCGCATCGAGCTACGGAAAACAACGATGGTGTGTCCTGCCCTTCGTTCTGTGCTGCGCTCTGGAACCGGCTTTCAGAAGCTCGCATACTATGGGGGCCTCGTTCCTCTACCGTAATATTTCCGTCATTCTGGGACACTCGCGACGGAATGGGTCCATTGGGTCGACTCATGTGCAACTTGACTCCGACAGCAAAAGGTAGGCTGGTCACCATCTCTCTCACACCGCGCATGACTCACACCGCATCCTTACTCATCGATCGAATTATCATTGTGCATTGTATCACCCCGCACATACTCCGAGCCCACCTCCCTGTTCTCTTCTGCTGGATCGTTGCGTCCTCATAACGTCATCCCAGGAGTTAATCTCCAATCCCAGGCGGGCTTCCCCTACCGAGCGCGAGCGCTTGCAGTCTCCGGGTAGCTGGGATCGCAGGCAGGCGCCACCCCGTTCAATTTGTTGATGATCCGGCGCTGATTTCTCCGTTTCGAGGATCTCGACCGTCGGCACTGCCTCTTCCCTTCAACAACACACGAGGTCATGCATAATGACACACGTACACGAACAGGTTTAGGGTGGCGCACGAGTGCTGCAGCTCGGGGTCGGCGCAGTCTCCAACGGCATGTGTAAACGCTCGATCAGTGGCTTGTCCACGGAGCGGCATTCCGTTGAAATGGACCATGATGATGATAAACAGTGTCGTTTCCGACTATGCGATCAGGGAGGCAGTCTTCAAAATCTCGGGAGTCTCAGTATCATGATCACAAAGTTGAAGTAAGATCCGGGGAATATTGATTAATGGACGAGTCTAGACAGCTGAGCACCAAGAGTCTTGGCCATAGTCCATTGAAGCTGAGCTCAGGATTAGACGTCTGGACAAGACACTTCATCAATAATATTCCCCGAAACTTCCCATTCTGCTCACAACATTCGGAGAATTTCTCGCTGGTCTCGCCACTGAAACTCGCGCTGAGCTTTGTCTACAGTCGAGTCTAATCCAAGTCTAACCCAATTGAATTAGGCGTCTGATGAAAACCCGACCAAGAGGTGCCCGAAATCACGGGTATTATGCAGGTGCTCGAGTATCTGCGGGACACCAGCGCACAGTCGCCACACACGCAGCGCAGGTAACTGTAGGCAGCCCTTGCACCCATGTTTGGGCGAGCTACCAGACTTCTCCGATTGGCTTGCCTAAATGGCTTGCCCCGCTTAGCGGAGTTTGAATTTGGCTGGCGGGCGTGGCGGGCGTGGCTTGCGGCGTGGCGTGACTTGTGCTTGCTTAACACCAACCCATTCCACTGTAAGTTATCCAATAATATCTCCTCAGGCATGCTTCCATGCCTTTCTCCTTCATCGGCATCGTCCTACGTCCATTACTGTCTCCCAGGCCACAAACTTTGCCGACTGGAAACAGGTCATTGTAATCATCGAGCAGGTGAGCCCTTCACTGCCTCCGGCGAGCCAGTTTTCTCACATTTCCGGTTGAATATAACTACATCTCAGCTCCCAGTGTCCCACAAAATCAATTCAAAGTAAGTCAACTATATTCATTGATGCAACACCGCGTTTCTTCCTTTTGTTCGAACACTTCCCAAACACTTCCTGGATTAATTTGACGGAAATCATTACTAATGCCCCCACTCCCATACCACACCAATACAATCATAATAGCTCATGCCAGTACGAGCATTCTACTCTACCCTGCAATTTGAATCTACGCTTTGAACGAAGGTACCGAGTCGTATGGGATATCTTTTTTGGACATCTTTGCACCATTCTTGTTTTGCTCCCCACTGCCCGATTATCTACACTACCTGTTTCCCGCGCGATTGCGCCGAGTGGTCGGCCTCGAGGCGGGCTGTTCCTTCGCCCTCTTGCTCACACCTTCCTGGGGTTTTCTCTGGTGAGTTCTGGCGCGTTTTGCCAGTTTTTTGTCGTCAATGTCGTCGTCTCCCTTGCGTTTCGAAGCGGCGATCCCCCCACCTTTCCGCTTCTTCTTTGAGTCAAGTTTCACCCGTTTGAATAGCCTCTCGGCCCCGATTTCCTTGTTCTCCTTGCGCTTCAACGCGCCATTCACCACGATGGGTATGGGATCTATCGGAGGGAAATGGGAAGGCCGGTCGCGGCGAAAGATTGGGGGTCGCAATTTTTCATCAAAAATGGTGTGGTCCAAGGGGCGACCACTAAATATATCGGGCCTACGTGGTCTATTGGGTGGCTTTTGATCACACGTGATTGGCACCGCTGCGGCGATCAATTGGATCAATTCCCGTCCCCGCTCGTGTTTTCAACGCATTCCTTGTGCGGTGCCGTGACTACCCCCTGATTTTCACTCTTATAATTCCTTCATTGATACTAACTACACACTGTATGAATATATATAAGGACACCACATAGATCTACTCCAACTAAAAGTTGAACCGACTGTAATGAATTATCTTCAAGATCCCTGTACCTTTTGGGCGACGTGCCGGTCTGAGTCTGAGAATTCAGATGCAGTTGAAGTCAAACGCGAGCGGGGACGGGAATTGATCAAATTGATCGCCGCAGCGCTGCCAATCACGTGCGATCAAAAGCCAAAGAATAGACCACGTACTAGTTGAGTTCATAAGGCCCTCCGGGCACCCCTGGTACCTTAGAGACTTAGCTGCATACCCTAAGTGAAAGGCCTAGAGTGAGGTCTCGGAACTAACGGGATGATCGAGAAAAACATTAGTGCTTTCTGAGGCGCCGGAAAAGGAAACGGTCTAGACCGCGGTCTCGGAACTTACCGCACGATCGAGAAAAATACATTCACACCTAAGATTGCCAAATTTAGGTGCAGCCGAGGTGAATGTCGAACATCTGGATATAAGATTGCAAAACAGTGGGCCTGAAACTGGAACTCATTTGAGTAGTTTCGGTTCAGCTAACTCTTTAACTGAAATCAATGAAATGAGATTCAGTTCCAGGTGCGCTGAAATCAGTTCGAAACATGGGATATAGAGTCGCAGAAAGGACAAGCCGAAATTGAGGTCCGAAACTACTCATATCGGTACTGCACAAGGGTGGTCTGAAAGTCTGCATTTCAGTGTTACCAAAAGGGAAAACTAAACCACACAATTCGGCTTGCGCTTCGGTGCAACCGAAAACTGGAATTTAGGTTCGAATTTCAGCTCGCGCTGAAATGTAAAGTCAAATTTGTACTTTCAGACAGGCTGAAATTTTGTCGGGGGATGGTCCGCGGACTATCCACGGCTCATCTGATACCTATGCGCTACTTGCAGATAGGATGGTCCTCAGCTAGTCTGTGGACTATCCATGGACCAAATTTCAGCGCATCTGAAAGTCAAAATATCGGTTTAAATGTCGGCTGGAGCCGAAATTTGAACCCGAATTCCGGTTTTTGGGTGCACCGAAACACCAACCGAATTTTTTAGTTTAGTTTTCCCTTTCAGTCCCACTGAAATGCACAACTTCAGAGTGCCCTTTTGCAGTACCGAAATGAGTAGCTTAGGCTCTCAATTTCAGCTGGTCTTTTCTGCAATCTGAGATCCCATGTTTCAAACTGATTTCAGTGTGCCCGAAACTCAATCTTATTCCATGGCTTTCAGTAACAAAATTGGCTAAACTGAAACTACTTGAATAAGTTCCAATTTCAGAGACACCGTTGTGTAATTCCATACCCCGAATTTCGACATGCACCTCGGCTGTCCCTAAATTTGGCAATCTTAGGTGTGATTAGCGCTTTCTGGGGCACCGGAAAAGGAAACGGTCTAGACCGCGTTCTCGGAACTTACCGCATGTCACAGTCAAGACTTCGCGTCCAACTCTACAAGAGAGCGGATTGGGGAGTGCGAGTGGTTGTCTCGAAAAGATGATCGAATAAAAGACTAAAGAATACAGGCAATAACTACACTGCTTAAATACTGTTCTATGAACCGTGTGAACTACAATATATTTATACTGTACAATAGCCCGTAGTCGTGTGTGGGGCTAAACCTGTCATAAGTTAGGAAAACCTTTTGTCGAACGTCCCGTAGCAACATGTCCTATTATCCCCGGGCGTTTCATCTATACATATCCCTGACATCATTGTTCCGTTCCGATCCGTTCCGGTGTCACGTGTCCTTTGGCGTTTATGTCTCAGCGCTTAGGTTTGGCGTTGTCACGTGGAGATTGGTATCAAAGCGTGACACCGCACGATCGAGAAAAATACATTAGCGCTTTCTGAGGCGCCGGAAAAGGGAAGGGCCTAGACCGCGGTCTCGGATCACAGGATCACAGATAACGTGATATCTGACTTAGGGAATTTTTGGACGTAGACCTGGTCCCTAAATCAGTACCAGGAATAGCCCGATATATTTAGCAAGGGGGTGTCGGCATTAAAATTTCGGATATAGGGGGGGGGGTCCCGAGGGCGGCTGAAAAAAACTTTTATCATGTAGTATGAACAAGGTTCAAAAAGATCCGAAAGACTTCCCAAATGATATTGGGATAGCATAGAGGGCTGGGTTAACGATTTGTGGCGCCCAAAAGTCATATGTGCTGTGGTTCGGCAATTTCGTAAAATTTCACGCCGCCTTCTCCCCCGTCAATGCCGAAGAACGAAAAGAAGCAGGTAATCTCAGCAAGGGTTATTCCTAAATGACCACTGAGCTCCCTTCCAGAAAGGAGGACAAGAATTTAACAACACCAGCACTCTGCCGTGCCCAAACTGCGGTCGTAGTGTGAAGAGGCGGAGGCATGGTTAAATGACCGTAATATGACCGTAGTAGCGATAGAAGGAGTAGCAACGCCTTGGCGTAGACAGAACAATAATGCTGGGTACTTCCGAGAGCGTGCCGAAAATGACCGAGCCAGGCGTGGGAATCTCCTTCCCTATTTGGGGGGGGGAGGGGGGGGGGGGGAGGGGGAGGGTCGAAAAAAACTTTTCGACCCTATATCCGATTTTCGAAAGCCGACACCCCCTTGATATTTAGTGGTCGCCCCTTGCACGCCGCCCAAGCTAGAGTCACACCTGCAATTTCAACGCCGGCTACTCCATGCTTCAAGTCAATTACCGGGCAGAACCCTGTGCATTCGTCTATGTATACAATTCATGCATCAGCGAGCATTTTACTTAGAATTTTCTCCCTCGCTAAGGTTTTTACACCCACGCCCCTACCCGTTTGATCGCATCAGACAAAATGGCTTGTGCATGCCATTGTGTTTGCAGCGATGAGCAGGGGCATAAAAAATCGTTCCTTGAGTGTATATAACATTGTCTCTACAAATTCACGATTTCCGAAGGTTTCTATACCCACGCCTTCCCATACTTAACTAATTTTCGTCGCAAGCCACGCCACCGCCCGTTTGATGGCATCAGACAAAATGGCTTGCGCAAGCCATTTTGCTCGCCGCGACTGGGGGCCAAAATATGATGGATCTTGAGTTAAGTGATTCCATCTAAAAATGCGAGTACTGTAACAATAAAATGATTTCCAAAGCTTGAATTGAAAAAAATCCACCCACACCGGGCACAAGCCACTTCGTCGCCAGAATGGTTTGTGATGGCATTTGACATGTTCAACTTTTCTCAACCCGGCGCCAATTCACCAAGATCTCGCTGCAACATGTTAGGAGCAGGTAAATTAGATATAACTGAGATGGTATTTACCTTATTATGGCATGAATTCCTTGACTTTTCGTAACAAGCCGTGCCCACGCCCATTTTGATGGCATCAGACAGAATGGCTTGCGCAAGCCACTTTGTTGCCGAAGAAAAAGAATGATTTCCTGGCACATCCTGGGCCCAACAATGCCCCAGAAAACTCAAATGTGTTCATTGGGGCAGTTTACATCAAAGTATTGAATATTTACGCGCATTCGGTTGGTTACGGTCAAGATCTTGGTTCAACCGATGTCAACTAACGAGAACCGTAACCTAGAATAGATGTCCAGAGAGCTGGTTCAACCTCTGCTTGAGTATCCAAAGCATTTTTGTGAAGGAATCTGTTCAAGTTTCAGTTTGAGGTGCTAAAACACTTGTGTGGTTCAAAACTCGGGCGAGTTGAACACTGTTTTTTGTGAATTTTTTTGCATGCAGACACTTCTTCCAATATTTTCAATGCAGGTGGATGCTCTGAAGCATAGTCTATCAGTTAAGTCACAAGCCTGCTGGCTCGCATGTCGGGTATGAGTTACTCTCGTCATCTTTCATGGCGACGACGAGTATTCCTCAAATATTAAAATTATGTGACAATTGATGTCCTAGGTACCTGCGGGGGACATATAGTAATGTATTTGCCACATAAAATCCAACGCTAGGGCCCTACATGACATGCAGTGAGCGCAAGCCAATTTGATTTTTTGGCTGATGCCAAGTCGGCAAAATGGCTTGCCAAGCCGACAAAATGGCTTGCAAGCCGAAATGCCGGGCGTGGCCGTGTGATGCCACCAAAATCCACGCTCACGCCTGAAACAAGCCATTCTGCGCGGGCGCAAGCCACTTTTACAAGCCAAAAAGTTAACTCTCGGCGAGCTACCCTTAAGTACTGCGTACGCCTGCCACTACAACACGCGAGGTACGAGTCGAAATTGTTGCAATGTTTGTTTGTAAGAGACTAGCCTGACGCGTTATATCCTGATGTTTCTTGCGCGGATCAAAATTCATCGTCTACTTCCCGGTGGTCCTTCCCATGTTAGAGTTTGCGTCTCTTCCCTTTGCTGTCTCTGGACTGTGTGACCGAGATCAATCAGCGTGGCACTGGTGCTGGCGCTGTGTTACCATCGCACCACGTGGACTTGAACAGCTTGCTCCCTACCATGACGAAGCTCCTACAAGAACTCATTGACGGCATCGTCACCGAAGTCGAGGACGCTGACTCCCTCAAGGCGTGTGCGCTTGCTGCGTCTAGCTTGCGCGTCCCGAGCCAGCGCATCCTGCTCCATTCCCTGGTGCTGCTCAAAAGCGAGCGCAACAGCGAGCGCTTGGTCTATGCGACTCACAGATTCCCCGCATCTCGCCCGGTATATCACCAAATTCAGGGTCACACTCCGCGTGGATGAGACAACGCCGCAGGAAGTCGACACCCTCGCTATGTACACATCTCAAAAACCATGAGAAAAATAAATTCGGGCTTCTGAATCTCCGCGGCCCTAATATTGAGCAATATTTTGGCGTGTGCCGTCCGGCTTCTGTCACGATCAGTGTGCTCAAATGATGTGAAATTTAGTTCGGCTTTCGCCAACTGCTCGCACGGCCGACGGCGACGACGCACGCTCCCTTCTCAGACATCCATGACACCCCGGCATCGACACCCAGGGGAACAACGCGCGAGCCCAGCAGTTCTCAGCCCACTGCTCTTACCAAATACCACACGGAGGGCCGCAAAAATCTTGAGCAGAAAGCCAACGACGCGCCCATCGAGCTATTTGCCTGTTGTGGCATCCCACCGCGCGCTACTGGGAGGGAAGAGTTCACGCATTTTTTTAACACCATGAGCTAAGGGAACTACAAAGTTAAAGTTAGATGACGAGGACGTGTACAAGTTCCAGCGTGATCTCACTCGACTCGGCTCGGTTCTGATCCCATTTGCCCGGGCAATTCAGTGCCTCGAGTCGAAAGACACAAATCCTGCCGATGTCTATTTGTACTGGTTGGCGATCGTTGCACAACTCAACGATCTCATCAGCAAAGACGATGATGCTGTCGATAAACAAAAATATGCAACAACAGTCAAGGAGCTCATCAGGAGCATCGCGAATTTCCAGTTCTCACATCTCATCGAAGAGGAACGCGCGTCCAAGGTGTAATTCATTGTGTTTGTGCTGGATCCAGGTGTGTTTTTAGTATGCGACCGGTCCATACTGATGGATATCAGACAATCGAGGAGCTAGCAGTTCAGCCCGTAACATTATCGTTCCCAGCCGGTCAACTCACAATGAAGGAGGAGCTGCCACTGATCCAGCGAATTGGCTTGAGTCTGCAGAAGATTTTGCAGACGGAATACAGTGCAGAATATCGCCCCGATCACACCGTCCAGGAGGCGGAGGCAGCTATGATGGAGATCAACCCGTACATCGCTCACCATGCGCCCGCAGATGGCCTCTGTGTATTGCTTATCCAGCTCAAGAACTTCGTGAATGGCGAATAATCCGGGCGAGGACTCGGACATTCTCGCGGTGAGTTTATTATGTATACGCGAAACACTCCCGTCACACTGTGCTACATAGGCCGTTGCGGTCAAGTCTAAGATCGTGTCATGCAATCTGATTTCTATGCCTGGATGTCCACAGTTACATGGATGAATTCAGACCTTCGTAACAAACAGCAAGTTTTGATGGTCTCCAATTATTTGGTGATTCAAGGCTTCAGCCGGATGAACTCAAAAAAAGTAAGTGAAGGTCTCAATCTCTGGGTCGAGAGATACTGACAGCGGAATCCTCTACAGGAGGCACTCAGCAAGCCGGTGACGGTTAACTGGCGTGACATCCAGGAAACCATCCACGGCAAGCTGAAGGCGGACCCAATCAACATCGATGAATCAGACGACTTGCGACACCAGCCCTCAAGTACCACGACTCGGTGCAAGATGATTCGAACTGGCTCAACGAGGGACTTCCTGACCTCCGCAGTACTTCTTCGAAACATTTCGATCTTGCAGCCGAGTTCGATATTCAATGGTATCTGCATATCCTTGCCAATAAAATTGAAGGGCCCACTGTAGCGCTGGGGCCTGCTCATTCAGAGAACGAAGTGACCAGAGGGAACAGTCTGGGGAGCTCGAACGCGGTGGCAGACATGTCGGAAAAATCCTGGATTGCGCGTAACGGCATGCGAGCCGTTGTAAGCTGTTGTGAGGTCATGTTCCATTCCTTACATTGTAACGGACGTGTCTAAACCATTTGAGGATTACAACCCGCTGAATACTATTTCATTGTTTGTAACCGTACGAGAGCCATATCCTATTATGACTGGTGGTATTGAGCCATAATTCGTTGCAGCCGGGCGCGCCAGGAGGGACAAAAAAAAAGTTACATATTGGGCAGGCCACCAGAATAGTAGCCACTTGCATACATCAATGTCGTCATACTCAACACCCCCGCTACACTCGTCATGCCCCTCCCCGTCCACCGGAGGGACAATCATGCGCCGTGGAACTCTGTGCATAAGGCGCTGGTGACTGATGTTGCTGGGTCAAAGCCAACGGAGTTGATGTCGCCGCATGTGCGAGTGGAATGGGGGACAGTGCCGAGCTGGAGTCTACATCCAATCATGTGTGAGTGCGAGAACGATAGACTCGAATGAGTGAACACACCGTTGAGGCAAGCGGCGGGGACGGCATTGAGTCTAAATAATATGTGAGCGCGAGACCGATAGATTCAAGTTAGAGGACGCACGGGCGAGGCAGGAGACGACTCGGCCGAGCGAGTCGTTGGCATGGGGGTGCGATATCCCCGGGGGATGTCCGTCAAATTCGATAGATAGACTCTTGGGGTACACGGCTCAACTGGAAGGACCGGGGCAAACACACCTTGTGGCGTTCAACAACAAAGACACTGAGAACAGGTGATGACAGCGGCGAGGAAAAGTGACAACGACACAGAGAAAGCGGGCGCTGGTGGCAGCATTGGGCAGATATTGAGAGGGAAGAGATCGTGGTGGTGGTACGAGTCAGAGAGGGTGTGGAGCCAGGATGGCATTTATCTCCACAAGTGGAGTAATGACATCATCAGGCTCGGAGCAGCTGAATCAAAATCAGCGTGCGGTTATTGCACTACAAAATCACCACTAAACGGAGTGAGAATGGAAGTGAGAGTTAGAGTCGAAGATGAGCGAGCGAGAACGCGATGCAGACAATATTGATCCGCCATCACATTCTCAGCAGTTCTCCTTCGCGGCGGCTGGGGTAGAGGCTTTGCCCCACTACTTGATAATGCCTTCGACAGCAAATAGATGTGCGCGCTGCAAACCCACTGCTCCAAGATTTTGCCAAGTGCCCAATCTGCGGCCAAGAGTTTGGAGCTCGCAAGATTACATTAAACCGTTGTAAGCCACCGTACCGATTACGCTGCCTTATAACTGCACATCACATCACTTTACTTCACTTCACTCTCTTTATAAGATTAAGCCCAATTAAGCCTGTCTGAAGCCGTATCTCCATTTGTAAACCTCTCTCACATGTCTGCCGTCAGCTGACAGGCATCGCTTATTTATAAAGTGGGAGCCGGCGCGAAGCGCCGGCGAGCGCTTGTATAGATTCAGATGGGTCGTAACGACTTAAAATCCAATGTAATCCGCTCTGCGAGCTCAATATATGCCGTTGCAAGGTCGTGTTCAGTCGAAATCCGTTGCAAGTATCAGGCCTTTTTTCCGACACAGTCAGTGTTATGCCGAAAGCGGATGAATGGAGTAGCTGGATGTAGCTATTTGACCGGTGAATTAGGGTTTTTGCGGCTGTTTTACACGGTAAAATAGCGGAAAAAAAATCTCGGGGCGAACCCCGTAATTTACACCGGTAAATTAGGTCAAATAGGCCCAGCCCAAACCAAAATGTAAATCATACACATCAAGCAAGCCTCCGGCCTGGCCTTCATGCCACACTACTGCTCGCACCTCGTCCTATCCATTCTGTCACAATGCCTGAGGCCCAAGTCCTTCCTCTATTCGTACGCGAATACGAGAAGTACCAGCTGGAATCTTCGCGTGTTCTGTGTCCTACTCTCCTCACCACTTTGTCCTTAGCTTTGGCGACGTCTATGCCTCCCTCCTCACTCTCATCATGAGCCTGTCATTGTGGCAGTTGCTCTGTGTCTATTGTCTGGGAGATCACCATTCAAAAGCTTTTGTGGCACTGCCCTGATATATGATTCCCAGTACTTCAGGGTGATTATGATCACAAACTTTTCCTGTGTTTGCGACACAATACACAATGCTTCAAGACAACATCCAGACTCGCAGCCTTGGATATAGAGGATAAATCTCAACCAGGGTGTCTTACATATCTCATCGGACACAGAAGGGAAGCAGGAGGTGCAAGGAGGTTGCGAAACTTTTTGGAAGTTGAATGTATACTACGTAGATAAAGCATCAGGAAAAAACCTCCTTCACTAATTTAGGGGTAATTTGTTTCTTGATTTCCAGGTTAGGATAATCTGGGAGAATGGGGCGGAACGGGGTCAGATTACCTGGATTTCCTCTGTTAGCGTGTCACAGCAGTTTAACGAATTCTTATTGGGTCCAAGGAAGGGTGGGACAATGTTATTCGGCATGGGAATATATTTGGTAGTTGATTAATTTTGGATCCCAAGGGTTGACTCGTACTTCAGGTGAATAGAGGAATGGAAATTGTTCCAAGTCCCTTGCCGAGGGACCGGCCCTACAGTAGGGGACAGTCAAAAACATCAACCAAAACTGACTTTCTTCAAAAAGTCTGATACCTTGTCAATCGATAGATCTCATCGAGTAGTCCTTCCCCAAATATTTTCAGACTTTTCTGACGAGCCGTTCGGCCGGAAATCACATAACAAGTTAAACAGTGATCAACATTTGGCCAACTTCCCCAGTTTTGCTTCAATCTGGACGAACTTAGGCTCAAATGAAAGTTCTAATTTAGGAGAGTTTCCTGACAAAGTTTGAGAAGAAATTCACGAGCCGTTCAGGAGAATTTCGGTGTACAAAGTCACAGCATGTCACACATGTTCCAGTCACGGATGTGTGACTGGTGGGGTCAATTTTTTTGCAACCTCTGAAAATGTACACCAGAAATCAAATATCTAGGGTCTCCAAGCATCCTACAGCATCTGTAGACACAATTGCAGCATTGGCTGGAAGGGAATAGGTTCCCAGAGGCCAACAGAGGTACACACAACTCCGTTCGAATGGGCCAAAATTTTGGCCAAACCTAATCTCTCGTCAAAAAAATCTAGAAAATTGTACATAGGCTTATTTTAGGGTGCTGAATCTGAATCTGAAGTCTGTTTTTTGATTGAAACAAAACTCCGGCCTCTAGCCGAGTTGATGTTTTTGACTGTCCCCTGCTGTAATGTTGCACAGCCCAGGCACGGCCAGGCACAGTCGACACGTGCCATCAAAAAAGTGGTTGATGTCCAGAAACGGATGAGAACACAACATTCGTCAACAACGCCTCTCTCTTTCCCCCACTTTGTCACCCACCATCCTCGAGCTTTACTCCCTCTCATGCCTTCTCGCCGCTCCATAAACGACTTTACAGCCTATGCGACCCTTCCCTATCGTTGTCGGGTCATTGATATTCCCGTAAGTGGTGTTTTCCTCATCTGCTCAGACTCGCGTCTTCCTGGACTCTTCTAGCGCGCTGGCTGGGTTCGAGCCGTTTCCCGACTGCGAGATCGTTCTGCAATTAACAATGCTCATGGAGGTGTGTCGCTCTACCCGCGCTCCAGCAGCCAGCTGACCTTATGCTTTCAGAGCGCGCTGATGAGCATCATCAGCTTACCTCACTGTGCGTCCCCATCGCTATCGCTGGGCCTTCCCCAGAACTGTACCATACTTGCCGATACCTCACAGATGATCTCCGTACCCGTGGGTTGCGCACCGACCAATTTCTTGATGATGTCATGGCTGTGGTGCGTCACGGTCCCGCTTCTCATTTCCCGCTCTACCAGCTCTCCCCTCTCGACGTTGCTCACACCTTCCTCCCAGACTACCCAAAACCTTGATCAGCATCTATTTCCATTCAGGGCACGGACGCAATCGCGCCGAGTCGCAACGACATCAGTGTGGCATATTTGAAGTGCGTTCGCACATCCCATCATGCTCCGTTCTCATTCGCTGCGCCCCGCACTTCTTCCATGGTCAGTACATCATTTGACAGCACCTGCTAATCCTTTTACCACAGTGATGCACATGCCACACACACGATGCATGCGTGCGGATGCTACAATGTGAATTCTCTCGGGCCGTGGTCTGTCCATATTTTCTCTTGTTCTCCTTATCGCTGATTACTCCCAACTCGACCAGCGGGTCGCCGTACATCAAACCCAAGTAATCTTGATGATCCCGGAACACCACATGCGCCCAGCGGGTGCGGGAAACTCCTACACTTATTAGCTATGTTTCCCGTTGTCAACTACATAATCATTTGTACTCACATTTTCCCTTAGCCCTGTTTGGATACTTGGCGCTCGTGGCATCGTCCCGTTTGCGTTCCGAGGTGGCGGCTAGGCATATATAGCCTGTTTGCATGTCGTAAATAGCTACATACTGTGAATATACTTTTTTCCTGGTGTTCTATCTATGTGCTGTCCTCAGATGAACATCTAAACGTCTGATAACCGCTGCAAATCCCACCTAAATAAGGTCTGATTATCCCTAATTTATTTTCAACGTCACTAGAAAGCTAACGAACCTAAGCAAGGTAATTGGGCCCGATTGCCCCGAAGTTTGGGGTAATCCGACCTTATTAGCAAAGGAGATGTTTCCTGATGAGATAGATAACGGGCTATGCCGCGCAGCGGGCTTCCCAGATTATTACGAGTACTTATGTAATCATTCTTTTAACCAACGATACTGCAATTTTCGCGTCTCGATTTACTTGTCTCCGCCAATTTTGTAATACTTTTTATCGAGGTTAGGGTTAGGATCGTAGTCTTTTTAGTCAGGTTCATTAGATTGACTTGTGACTTTTTAGTGGCTATACGCATGCGGGTGGCCGTGGGTTCGAGCCTCAGGCTTTGCTCCTTTTCACCCGCACACCGTCAAGCTCTCCGGTGTGTCATCCTGAAGCCACATACTTCAATAAATCTTTTATATGCAATTCATAAGGCCCTCCGGGCACCCCTGGTACCTCTGGTGGGATTTAAAATATTTCTGGGCAGTTTATATTTAAAATCTACTAACTAGGAATGATCTAGAGTAGAAGGTCCTCTCATCTTGTGCACAAAAAACAAGGATGACTTTACCATGGGAACGCGCGCTCCGCACCCTTCAAAACGCCAGTGAGCCTGGCCACTGCGATTGAAACGGAGAAATGGTGCATTTTCTGGGTTGATAAGTAGACCAGATGCAATTAGTAGGAAGAGTTGGATCTGTGGCAAATCTGTGGAGCTATGAAGGAAGAAAACTATTGGTGATATTCAAGGAAAGGAAAGTGCCTCGGCTCGCAGTCGCTGCATGATCGAAACAACTGGAAAGCACTTTTCAAGAGGCCAGAAAGGGAAAGGGCCCAGGCGCGCGGTCGCGGGATATGCCGCACGATCGAAGAAAACATTAGCGCAATCTGAGACGCCAGAAAGAGAAAGGGCCTAGACCTGCGGTCTCGGGACCGCTGTGGTAGAGGGAGATGCCCAGCTTGTAGGTTCGGTAAATGGGTCGGTGATCCGGTAGCCGTAGAGTAGGTTTTGCAAATAACGGATAGAATATCGCTCCGAGGTGTAGAGTACGAAATGCAGCAGAAAAGAGAATGTCGATGACGCGCAAAAGTGGCGTGGGACGAGTGCGAGCGTGGATTGTGACGAAACGGGGTTGTTGGCGGCTAGAAGCCCACTGACGGCGTTCCGGAGAGGAAGGGGCGAGGTGTGTTGTTATTACCTCTGGGCGCTCGCCCTGCACTGACCGTGAGGATGGTGGTACGATTGTAAATTGCACGACGTGACTAGACTCGTTACTAGTCTGCCGTACGGAATGCAATAAATGTGGCGAGCACTATTGCCGTAGGCAGACTGGTACTTCTCGTTTGATGGCATTGAGCTGGGCCTGAGTTTGAAATTTAAGTCTTCTTTGGCTGACGCCGATGACGCAATCTTCGGCGATCCCGGCAATCGCGTTCAAAAACTGATTTCTCATCTAATCCTGATTCAAAGATATGACCCTCCCAGGGGAGGAAATAAAAAAGGGAGGAGAAACAATGGAAGAGATTAATTTCCTCTGTATTATGCAGCTTTCACCGAGAAAAAACGAGGTGAAATTGAGCCCAGACGCGAAAATGATCTGAATAATAATAGTAAATTTCAAACTCAGGGCCCGCTCAATGCCATCAAACGAGATAAACCAGTCTGCCTACGGGAATAGTGCTCGCCACATTTATTGCATTCCGTACGGCAGACTGGTAACGAGTCTACGACGTGACGCTGTTTACGATACAAACAAGTGATGTAATGCAAAACGGGGATAAATGAAAAGTGCATATAAAAATGAATATAAAATGGTTTCCACATGCGGGCCCTCCGACCCTACCACACCGCACGATCAAAGAATGGGCCCAAGGTCTCGGGATCTCCCGAGGGTCACTGGACTACTTACCACGTGCTGAATGCTTTTTGAATTTTTGGAGAGACCTGGGCCCTAAATCGGTACCAGGAATTGAATTTCTGGCTTCTGTATATTCTGTCTGTTTGTGAGCGTTAAACTGTAGAGACGGCCGTGGTGTATGATATGGTGAGCATCAATATCGAGCAATGATCGGGTTGTTTGTATATCTGTGCCGCAATGTTGTGATCCATTTTAGTGCAAAGGTTAGTGGGTTACGTTTGCCGCTTGGCCGAAATCGACAAGTTTCTTTTTTACATGGCAATCTCGCCAACCACTGTTACACCGGAACATCCCGGAATTCCCCAATTATTTATCTCCTCGATCGGCAGTACGATGAATGATGGATTTCGGGTGTTTCCAGTTTAACCGCGATATTTTTTTCTGATGTTATTACACCGCAAGTCCAACGAGGCCGTAGACGTACATATTCCCACCTTCTCCGCTCGCACCCACCGCGCCGAGATCGATGTTGCCGCTCCTTGGCATGCATGCCGATGATGCCGCAAGTCCCACGGTCACGAGTTATTGACAGCGTTCTCTCCTTTATCATCCCCGCTGACCATTCCCTTTGCAGCCTGTTAGGAACTCGTCTATGGTTATCGTAGTTGGTTATTGCGTAAAATCTGCTCCTTTCTGCGCATATTTGACTGCGTACTGACTTCTATTCCCTGGATTTTATTCAGAGCTACGGCCTACTATCGCGGACATTGTTTGAAGTTTCCAATCGAGCTCAGTTATAACCATCAATAAGACTTTATGTTGACCCTTTTAGTCCTGCCACGGACCTCTCAACCATGCCGCTTTCCTATCTGATTTATCCCCCCAATGCCCATTCTGCACTGACTGTGACTCTATCTGGCTTCACTCTGGACGTCTTTTCTGTTCCTTTGACTTCGGGCCTTGTTAATTCTCAGGGACTTCAAGTTCTCAGTTTGAACCGCTGCCTACATGTATGTACTGATTTTGATTTACCTCCAGCTCCACTCGCATTTAGTTTGATACTTCTTCCCCACGAGTTCTCCTGCGCTAAATCCCACCCTGACCGGTCGCTCACCCCAGATCGTATGTTGATTTTTTATCGATATAACGTTCTGATTCTATCGCCGAGCTCAGTCAGAACGATATTAAATGGTACATTGCCTGCTACAAAAGGTATGTCTATGCCTGTGGTACTTGGTTGTTTCTGAGACGCTCGACAGTCACCAAATGTGCCCCACGATTGAGTACCCATAATACATTGCCCACCCCATTCGCCCCGGCTGATCTCACTACCACGCTTTACTCAGGGTCAAATACATTCAAGTATCTTCCGTCCCTCGTATGTAATGTTCGCGGATCTGTCCGGAGCATCTGGCTGGCCGTCTTTGAGCCTGACATTGCAACGGACTTGCGACGTCGTCGTGTGCCCGATTTATATTGCCAATTGACTCCCGCTCGCATTCCACGCTGCATCTTTATTTGACACCAGTCCTGTGTATACGCTCCGCCGGCTCGATTAGTCCCACCGACGACAAGGCCCTTCATTTTGGCGGGATGCAGGCTCCTTTCACCTTGGCTCCCTCGCGTCACCAACGCGCCCTCGGTCTTGATTTTGTACCGGTCCGTCCCTCCAATCGCTACTAACTCGATTAGTGATCTATTTATCCGCGGTAAGTCGCTCTCTCGGCGGTCCTCGAACGGTTTGTATTATCCTCACGGTCAAATTCGCATTTTGCCACTCGCAACCACTTTATCCGTGTTTCCCCCGGCTCGCAATGTGTTGCAGTTCCGGTTGTGAGGATTTTAGCGGCGATCCGACGACTCGGAGTACGCTTGTATGGGCGTGCTGCGTGAAATACTCAAGTTGAGTTCTCAGCCTCTCCCAAATGCTTGCCACTCCCTTCTCTCGGCTGACACGCTCTATTTACTCCAGGTACAACTCTCCACATAGTTATTATACTCGGTACACCTTGCCTTCTATCCAAGATGCGACCGTTTGCGACACTCTTTAAGTACATCGTCACGTGGTTCAACTTAATCCATCCGCAGTTGAACATTCCTGACAAAGCGCTAATTTTCCTCACCGCGCCGCAGGTCAATAAGTGCTCGAGCGACTACTGCCTAGTACTGCTGGCCAATATGAAGGGGCCGATATCCATGACCCATCTGTTCATTCCCGCCCTGATCCTGTGTGCGTCGCTGGTGTAACTCGTGCCTGACCTCTCTCGGTTCATGAATTCCCAAGAACCTGCCGCCTCCTCAATCAAGCACTGAGTGCTGTGTTCCCGAGCTGTTCCTTCCTTATTCAGCCGTCATTTAGCTGTGCAGTGTATTCTATGCCTTCCCACATGCTCTCGTTCAGGCTTCCGGACCGCTCTATGATTGCCCCCGGTCGTCAGTGGCCGACTAGGTCCTGTTGGGATCCTACAGTTCCTGGGTTCTGTTCAATATTCCCGCTCCTCAATGCAGATTTTGGATCAATATTATTGTACAACTCAATGCACATTTTTGCACCTTAAGTAAACTCTGAATCAACGCCGGAGTGAAGCGAAGGAATATCTTGTAAAAGTTCATAAGTACGAAGTTCTGCCGGGCGAAGGCACGGCCCTCCTCCACCAAATTTTAATATGATGACCGGTCCAGTTGAATGCGGGCTCCTCAGGCGGACAGCCACATCACCATCATGTTTGCACCTGCTTTATTTCTACGCGCGACCTCCTTCCGCTTGTCATGTCCAGTCTCAAAAGCCAGGTTACTATGTGTCTTCCCATCTAGGTCTCGGACTATATTGATAGGTTCAAACAGACATCCTTCGCCTCGCTAGCCCCAGAGATTGTCACCGAGATCTGGGCGGACCTGCCTCGGAGGTCGAAGTGTCGCGTACTTCTGGTCTCTCGTTGTCAACATCTCAGCATTATTGCATCGCGCTACGCGTCATGCACGTGTCCGTACCAAGTCTTATTATTTTCCAGTCACGATTTGCCTCTCACTGGTTCTTGCTACGAACCATCGTGAGAGGTATGTTCCGTATATTTATCAGTCATACATACCACTTACATATTATCTACTTAGCTCGCACTGACTGTGTCGTACAGTTCTCCCCGGTTCACACTCGTTCCTGGCGAGACCAAGCCCTCCTATATATGTGGACCAACTTCCATTTTGGCCCACGGTCCACGCTGGCGGACCTCGCGGTAGCAAGTCAATGGCTCACACGGGCATCAACCCTTAAAATCGATGCCAGTATCCGACAGGAAAAATCAGGGGTAGATTTTGGGGGACTCGTGGGGAAGCAATTCCGTGAACCCGGGATCAAGTATGACAGCCGCAGTACACAGGACCCGATATCTTTCATGCGGGTTAGCCTTCATCTCCTGTGAACCAGAATAACAGGCCGCACCTCATTGCTCAGTTGGGAATTTCCCGTCCCCGTGGTCACATCTGCTACTGCCGGCTTCATTCGACGGTCAGAACACTCCAAATTTGTGTCAACCTGGCTTACAGATTCTGCCCTGTGCCCCTCGAGATCATCACAAACCAATATCTTCCGGACGATATGAGAGCTGTCGAAATACTGGCTCAGAGGCGGAAATGGTGCGCTCAAACATCACTCACAATGAAGTCCGGGCCGCTGTGATTAAAAGTGACGATGGGTGCGAAGCCTTGAAACAACTCATCGACCAGGGATCCCGTTACACCCAACTCGTGTCCAATGAAGCTCAGGTATATCGGGCCAACCAATTCTTTTATGTCAAGGCCACTAATGGCGTGATTGACGGGATTGAAGCGCAGCAGAAGTCCGAAAGCAACGTAGACAGCCCAAAAGCCGCAGGTGAAGGAGTCGGTTTGCAAGCCGAGGTAGACAAGAAGGAATGATACCAGCGGGTTGGCAGGCAGCTGGAGATAATTGTTGACGAAATTTAGCCCTGGTAGCAATCGGAGAAGTGCCACGAACCGGAGTCACGAGGTGAGGGCGGCGGAAAAATTGGTGAAGGTGTATCTGATCTGGGTCGTTGAATGGCGCGGAAGGGTATTCTGGGGCGCGAAGTGAGTTGTACCAAATGATCTGGGCAGTCTTGAGGTTATGATGAAACGTCGTCCAGTGGGTATGCCGGGGCTCGAAGAATATGATATGATGTGATTGACGATCCCGTTCCTTCAGCTGGAAACCAAGGCTGCAAGGAGTTTCAAATTGGCGTCACGCAGCTGGATGAAAAGAAAATTGGTATGAGATTCCACAAAACAATGGACCAAATGCACTTACTGCGTCCCCAGACAGTGGCCGGCTCCAGTCCATCTTGCGTAATTGCTCGATAAAAGGGACATCTGGTGCGCCACACAGGAATATGATTCCATCCTCTATTGCGACCAGGGACTCGGAGTTGTCAAAGAAAGTGTTGAAGATACCCATTTCGTCCAAGCGCAGCATGTATTTGTGGAGCCGCCAGTGGTCGACATTAAACATGTTCAAAGCTAGGTCCTCCGTGTTTAGGAACGTGTCATCGTCTTGCGGGTTTCGTTCCACCTCGTGGGAAGAGAGCGGGTCTCCCTGGACGCTAATTTCGCCTTCGCTCAAAGTACTGAGTGCAGAACTGGGGCGGAGCACCATAAATGCCACTATTGGGACGCTGAGGTGCTTGGACCGATCGGTGGACCTCAGCAATTTGCTTGGACCTCCGGCATGGAATGTTCCGAAGCGGTGATTGATCCGCTATCACAATCCACCTTCGGACGACTTCAAGTCGACTTGGCGCGTCCTTACTTCCATTCGGATTGGAGTGGGAAATCCCTCACGCTCAGCGTCATATCAAGGCAGATCATTGAATCCAATGGATATCTTGCTAGATTTGCTTTTACAGTTTCCTATATCGAGCTCGTATTTACAACTTCTAGTGCATCGCGCGGCCACTGACTGCCACCCCGCCAAACCGGGTCCCAAAGTGGGAACTGATTGGTTGTTTGCACGGTAAACATTACCATACGCGTCACATCCACGTGAAGGTCCATCACTCGGTCTACGGTCCACGGGAAGGTCTATCGTGGAGTCCCACTGGTGACTGAAGGTCCGGCGTGTGGGCGTCACAGCCTCACAGGTCTACGACATGGTCCATGTATGGTCCATTTTCATCAATTTGCCTACGGTCTACTGCAAGGTCCATCAGATGGTCTGGCGGACCGGTCCATGGACCGGTTTCCTAGTAACTCCGACGTTCACGAATTCGCCCGAGGACATTCATCCGAACGAGGATTCTTTTTTTCCATGGAACGGCTGATGGGAGTGTCAGTACCGCAACTCCCTCCTGTACATGTAGCTTATCTGAAGGACATTGGGACTGTACTCCACAAATTTCGCCGCTATGTATTTAGGCCACGGACGCCTGGCAATTCTCGAGGATCTCCGAGATTGCAGCAATTTTAATGTGCAGCTATGTATCCGCGGTACGAGATACGATTTTAAGTCCTCGAGGGGTACGGCAACTCGCTCCCGCGCCATGGCAAATATAACGAACGTGGACTCTGACCACCCGCGGCCAAGTATGCACCTTCTCCAGCAAAATTGAACCTCGGATTAGAGAAATGAAAGCACAATAAATACTCTAAGCTGGTACTGTACGTACAGCAGCACATACTTTAATTCGGTCTTCAGACACCTCGAATTCCTAGGTCCTCTGCAATGAGGATGGCCGCTTTCTCTCCGATCATCAACGCAGTGTGGTATGTATTTGCCCCGACGTTCAAAGGGGCAATACTCATGTCCGCAACCTTCAGATTCCGAACGCCATAGACGTTCAACCGTGAATCGACGACGCCAGACTGGTCGCGCGGCTTCATCGCGCATGTTCCAAGCTATGCAACATAGTCAGCAGAGAATAGCGGGGAAATTTCGGCAACTTACAGCATGCCACGTAGGAGCCGCTAACGGATACATGTTAGACCATGCCGTAGGGTACGTGATTAGAGAGCTCACCAACTGCATAATGAAATGCGTCAATCGCCGCATCGTCCTCCGCTGAATATCTGGCAGAGGTAATCAAAACCAATGGGAGGGAGTACGAGCGATAAAAAGCACATTATTTCGGGGGCTTGGAACTCCACGGGTCCGCTTGACTCTCCGCACCTCGCTTGACTGTCCTGTGAGAATGCTGGGTGGCCAGGAGTAAACTCCCCCCGGTAGCTGTCCATGCGCCGCCCAAGTTCGCGGGACCACTTATACGCCCACCGCAAAAGCAGGACGTCCTCGGGTCTGTCATACCTATCACCCAGTTCAAGAAGGGTTTTAATTCGGGGTGGACACAGGTCTTACTTGTCGAGTAGGCCAGCCTCTATTTCAAGCGGCGTAAATGGGTTGGCAGATTGGATGTGAACATGTCCTGTAACCACTGGGTACGACTGACGCAATTGCGTGAAACTGACGTCGCCCATGCATCAAGGAAATTATCTCACCAGGATATAATTCAAGTTGTGGATGGGACGAGCGGTCGAGCTGCTCCCGCCATGACTAGATGCAATTTCGCCATGAGTTAACAGTGGTGAAACCGACGTAAACTGGGGTTACTCGCCCGGCTAAGGATGAAACGAAGATCGGAGCTTTATCCGGCGCATTGGCAAAGAATGTTTCCCATCGTTGCTTAAATAGCGACGTCAAGTGCTGTAGATCTTGCTCGTTCGGTCGGAGCTTGATCGCGGCGTCCATACAACTAGGGCAGGATTATTTCATTGCATCAAAGGCTGCGAGATTGAGAACGAACTTGGTCGCTAGCAAACCCTTCCCATGAAGAAGCCACTGGCGCTCGAAATCTAAACAAGTGAATGGGTCAAGCGGGATGCATTAGATATGTAGGGCACCGACATACCTGCAGCCTGATCCCCATACACGCTGTCCAGAGTCACCTCATTATCCGGCGCCAAGTATGGGGCCATTACACAGAGGTGGTCTTAATCATCGGGTCATGTATGATCACAGCTAAATCATGAATCAAACTTACCCTTGTAGTTCTTCCCGACACCCGGAAGCTCTGAAACCACTGAGATACCGCGTTTTTCGAGCACATCCCGGGCACCAATGGCTGATCTTTCCCCACATGAGCTGGAGAACAAGAGATGGTGCAATGACCTCCACGGACCTTTCCAAAATTGCCGGCGAACAAAATGTGCCAGCGGAGAGCACAACCAGGCGCGATGCGCGCGCAGTCAGCATCGGCGCGGCTGCTCCTCCGACTTGATATTCAACACCAACGGCAGAGTTGTCGTCATCGAAAACGACGCGATTGACTCGCGCATGATCGAGGATTTGGAGGTTCGGATTGTGCGCCTGGTTATAAACGTAGAAGTGGGCGGTATCCGAACGGCGACCAGTGTCGGCGTCGATAAACCTGTGCGTAATTGTCCCTGGGCCAGACACAAAAGTGTGAATCCCTTACTTTGGTAATCTCTGCGATGATTGAGTACGTTGAATTGGCAGCGAAGCAATGAAACTGACCCCATAGACATTGCACGTGGAGAAGTCATTCAAGTCTTCGGTGAAGTTGCGGCCGCGCGGGAATCCCGCGGCAGTTGCGAGGAAATCCTGGCCCGCTTTGGTTTTGTAGCCGCCATGCGAGACTTTAATTGGTCCAGACGACCCGTGGGTGTCATCGACGACCCCAGCTTGGTATGTTTCGAGCTGTCCGATGTTAGGGCGGAGATATCTCTTCGAGTACGGCTTGAACCAACCTTCTGGGCCAGCGGTATTAGATCGTGAGATCCCCAGCCCGGATTCCCGAGACGCATCCAATCATCGTAATCGGACGCCGGGGCACGGTTGTACATCATGCCTGGGGGAGGACTTATTAGCCGGCGCATTGAGGGAAAATAGACGCACCATTAACACTGCTTGCCCCGCCTACACAATTCCCATGACCTACGCTCTGGGTGCGGCCATCGGGATTCACGATAGAATGTGTCGTAAGGGTCTCAGCACCGGGAGTCAACATGTTCCGGAGGAAGTGTGCCGGCTGGAGATGAAAAGGGTCTTCTTTCGTGTGACGGCCATTCTCAATAAGCTGCTTGAACGACCGCCCTGTGTATCAGTGGTGCACTGAAATGAGTCGGCGAGATACGTGCCAGGATCCGAAGCTTGCTGTCGGCGGCAGCAAGGCGCCCCGCAACCACGCACGCGGTTGTTCCCCCTTCCCAGAGCATTGATCAGTATGCAAGACCGGGAAAGCCTGGGGATCGCAAGCACCTCCAGCGAAAATGATGTCGTACTCAACGGACTGAGGATCCATGAGAAAATGGTACTGGACTCCCAGAAGCGCTGTTTTATACATTTGGCAGGCGAGCTAAAGGCGATAAGATCTTACATACCTGGGCCGCATGATCATGAACCGAAGATGTGGCGATCATGGATCTATTATTGGGTTCCATGAGGTTCCCTGCACAATTACCATGGATGACGCTCAGGCGGTGGCCGGCGGGGTTCACGTTGGCGTTTGTGCTATGTGACAGGAGAGTCTCAGCCCCGAGAGTAAACATGTTCCGCAGGAAGTGTGCCGGCCGGAGATGAAGTGGGATGTCCTTTGTCTGAGGGCCCTTCTCAACGAGCTGTGTGGAATACGTCAGTGTCGTACGGAGGCAGCAAACTATGTGCCAACATCCGAAGAGTACTGCCGGCCGCAGCAAGGCGACCCGCAATGACGCATACAGTTGTTCCCCCTGCCAATAATTGATCAGCATGGAAGTGCGGCAAAGTCAGGGATCGCAAGTACCTCCTGCAAAATTATAGCCTCCTCGGCAGACTGAGGATCCATGAACGGCTGATACTGTACTGCTGAGAGCACTATTTTTGTACAGGTGGCGGGCAAAGTACGACGGTAAGATCTTCCCTGGCCCGCAAGATCATGATCCGAAGAAGATGACGAAGAGGGATAAACCCCTCATAAACTCCATTCTCCGGAGTTAAAACTCCTCGGGGGAGTCAGAACGCCCCAAAAGTGTCAATGAGGGTTGCGGATCGAGGGGACGAAGATGACGTGTCAGACGCAGTCTAGGAGGCTAGCAAAGGCCGCAGATCGACACGGCCTCCTATTCGAGCAGTGAGATTAGGGTCTAGCGCTAAATGGTCCGAGGACGAAATGGACGAAGGAGCTAGAGAGTTACATACCTCACCGCTGTCGTCCTGTGCTCCGAGTCGGCACTGGACAGTGTCCCGGTTTCATATGGAGCGGCGGGGCCGACACTATAGCCTTGTGCACGGTGGTGCACTGGCCTTCTTTCCCAGGTATTGTCGTATGAACGTTGGCTTCTAAGAAGAAAAAAAGGTGGAAGGCAATTCCCCCCCGGGTTGAGCGGGGGCCTCCTTCTTCCTTTGGTTGATGGGTCCGAAACACAAAGAGATGCACACCATGTGCTATCAGGTCTCTCTGCCTAGTTTATGAGCTTGTATATATGTGGCAGTTCCGAGTTGCGGGGTGTGAACCGATGGGAGGAAACTTAGATCGGCCGAAAAGACCTGGGACGGATTTCGATTTTGGGGCTGTCCGAAATTTTGCCTGCTCAATAGGCTGGGAGCCCGAGCCCCCTTGAACTTTATTCAAAGGAGGAAAACATTGGAAGACCTCCATAGCCTACCCCCAGATTGAACGGGACCTCCTCTATATCTTTCTGCGTCACGTTCAACACAAAGAGCTGCACGCCATGTGTTATCAGGTCTCTCTGCTTACTTCGTGAGCTTGGATATATCTGGCAGTTTTGAGCGATGATTCAATGGCAAATAGAAGGGGGAATTTCCGGGATGAATTTCGCCTTTGGGGTAAAATGCCGCTGGCTCGACAGGCGAAATATTCTACATGTATTCACTGGGTAAGTGTGCAATCTGAATGCATCAGTTTGTTACTGACCAGTTTATGGGCAAATGTCGCGTTATTTCAACATGCCGTCCCAATTAGGCCGGCTCCAATTCAACCAATGTCAGATGAAAGGTGATATAACACTCTTATGGCCGGTAAATCCGACTATTTCTGGTCCTACTGTCGTTTGCTTAATTCCGTGAAAACGCGAAAAAGTTTCGCGGCGTCACGTGATCGTCGGCAGACGATGCCGAAGTTCGAAAATGTTCAAATCTCTCTTATTTCCAAGGTGTCGGGGTCGAAGAAAATTCTACCAGCTTTTTAATGCTATAAACTCCTGTCGAAATCCCTTTCCCAGTACTCCAGGTGCACGGCACTATCCGGCATTGTCTGCCGACGATCACGTGAGGCCGCGAAACTTTTTCGCGTTTTCACGGAATTAAGCAAACGACAGTAAATTGTTCAAGTAATAGACAGATGCACAATACAACTCATCTGGGCCTCAGAACCTCAAGAACTGCTGCGCGAAAATTTTCCGCTCAAGCCCTGGCTTAAGCCACTGGCTCTGGCCTGGCCTGGCTTGCTGCTGGCTTTAGGGGTGCTCAATTCTTCCGTCGGTCGCGTCGTTCGTTCGAAATAAATACAATATTTGTTCGAAACAAATAGAAATTTCAAACTCCGCTTGTCCTGCCGTTTCGTCTCTATTGCACCTGCCGCATGCCTCGAACGACCAAAGGCAGGCATATTCTGACCTCCTGTTTTTTTCTGAGAACCTTCTGGCCATATTTCTCAAACTTGAGGCAGAGAATCCGCAGACTCGGAGTCCAGACCTGTTACATCAGGAAAATCCCCCGTTGCCAATTGTCTAAAAAATGTTGGGATTTTTCAACATTCCTGGGCAGTCACAATTGTCTCAGAATGCCGACCAAATGTTGACATTTTTTAAGACTTGTGAAACCATCCCGTTAGGAAAACTCAATCCAGCGCTAAAATGATCAGGCAGGATGGCACTAAGCCATTGGGGCTGGTTGAATGGTCATAGTTTCTCCTGCCACTGAAGTCCAGATTTCGCTCGCCGTGGTCTGGTAGAAATCTCCCAAGTCGTTCAAACTCCGCTTGGCCGATTGCCGTGCTTCGCTTGCTAGCATTCGCTTGTGGGAGTTCCCCGATCAAGACCAACACAATGCCAAATGTTGATCAACCACGCATCGCTTTTCTTCCTTTCGCCCCATCCTCTTGCCTCCCATCTTCCCGTTCTGGCCTTCCCTGTCCTCAAACCAAGCCAGCTCCTCGTACTCGACTACAATGCATGGTCTCTGGTAGGTCCTCAGCCTTCCCTGTCTTCCTGCCTGATGTTTATTGTTGCAGACGACGTCTTCGACACGCGGATGGCATTCATCTGTATCCGTGTCCTTGGTATGTTTGTCTCCTGATGTCTCCTTATGTCTTCCACATTAATTACCTCCTCTCCAGCTTTGTACTTCATGTTCCAGTCACCTTTTTAGTTTGTCGGCGGCGCCCCAGCCCTAAACTTAGCCCGACTTGGCCCCTTCCAGGTCGTCATCGGCAGGTATTTTCTTCTCTCTCTGCGCATTCTTAAACTCCTGCATCCACAAGTAATTGTCGTCATCCTGCCACGTACGTATGTGTCCTTCCAGTATTTTTTTTTCGTCGGCTGACATGGTTACGTAGTCACGAACGTTTCTGAATCCAGCCTCACGAGTACCTGCTCTCACCCTGCCACGTACGTATGTGTCCTTCAAACATTTTTTTTCGTCGGCTGACATGGTTACGTAGTCACGTACGTTTCTGAATCCAGCCTGCCATCCATACTCGCCTGCTCTAGATTGGTTATCGGCATTTCTGCCGCTTCCATTCCAATACTTTGATATGTGTCTATGTCGTCCCTAGGTAAATTCATTTCCCTCTCTCTCGGTGCCCACATTTTTACCAGCCATCCCCGGTCTCGGCCAGTCATCCGGAAATCCGTGATGGTCTGCGATAAGTCTCGCATATCCGTGATCATTGATATCCCCATGCTGACCTCTGTCTCTCTCACTCGGAGTCACTTCATCCCAGTAGCCGCCCACGATGTGCGGTTCCTCGTTGTCGTATGTCCTCTTCCAGCTCACTACATATCATAACTTACCTGCCTTTATCCAACAGCATCACATACCAAATAACAATGTGCACAGCATTGAACCAGCACTAAGCTGTGGCCGCCGCAGTTGGTGCTGCTTCCAACGCTGGATGCCGGATGTGCATATATTACTACTATGTACGCTCGTTACATTGATTGTTGTAGCCATGTATCTTAGTAGCACAATATGATGATTTGTCTGCATTATTGTGATTCAAATGAAGGATACAAGGCAAACAGGAGCTAGCATTCAACCAAATTACAGCGCATTTGGCGGCAAATGTTTGCAAATTGTCGAGAAGTGGTACCATTTATTTGGGACTGAAAAACTCTAACAATCGAACATTTTTCAAAGAATGTCCGGAAATGTCCACAACTTTGACAAGTTCCCCGCAAATTGCAAAGGGAGATTTTCCTGATGTAACAGATGATGTATCGGGAGTTTTCAATCTAGTGGGGCCAGGGACATAAATGCATACTTCTGAAAGCCAGACAAACCTATGAGAGTAGTTGTGGTGGTGCAAGACTGAGAGAGTCACTGAAGAGCTGGAAGGTCGGACGGCCGCCGGGCGGAGTTTGAAATTTCTATTTGTTTCGAACAAATATTGCATTTATTTCGAACGAACGACGCGACCGACGGAAGAATTGAGCACCCCTTTTGGCCCTGGCTTGGAAAATGCTGAGCCAGAGCCAGACAAAGCCAAGCCAAAGCGGGATGGACGAGATATGGACCTTACATTCATTTCAGAGGCGGCACATTTGGTATTATGTGCCACCTTTCTCAGGTACATGTGCCGCCTCTGAAACAACAGCGGCACATCTGATGTGGCACTTTTGCCGGCGACCCGACAGGATTAATTGATCATCAATCAATGCCGTGGCACGGTACAAACCGGAAACGATTTCCGCTCGCCAAGAACATAGTAGAGAGCAAAGATTGTATTCACTACAAGTACTGAACAAAATCCTACACCTCCCACATGTTGAAATCACATCTTTTGAATGAATTTAGTAATTATACAAACTATGTGAAATTTGGTGGTCAACGACAGCGATCGATTGTGATTATTGCAATCGGATCTTTATTTTAAAAGTGAATTCCGTTCGTCCAAATTTCGCACCCAGCCATTTATGTAATATCCACCCTTCACACACCACGCACGGCCGCTCTCAAGTCCATCTTTGTATTGTCTAGGAACGCGGTCAAGCCATAGCAATCGCGACGTAGAAAATATCGAGAGCGGTTTCTGCACGTCGTCAGGGCAACGTCGTCCTCGGACTCCTGTCTGCAATGAAGGCCATGGATTTCTTCAGCGTCGCCACGGAAAAGCCTAAGAAGACAATGGAGTACACAGTGCGGAACTTCCAAGGTGACGGGGTTCCCTCCCACCTGGACACAGCCTAATGGAACGAACGCGATGAGGATCTTGATGACTAACACTGATTGAAGGAAGTGCAGTTGATTTCCGGGTTTCCCTCTGGTGTTAATAGATTTCGGGATGGTCTTGGTCTACGTGGCTAGTAAGATATCTTCCATTTCACAGATCTTGACTTCACAGATCTAAGATATGTCTCGAGCTCATACGAGATGCCGGGAGTTGGATCCTATTTGTCCGCGCAACATAATTCGCAGGATCGTGCACTAATATCGATCCTCAATGTGATAGGAAATTCTACATGATCATTCCAGAGATCTTCAATATGGGAATGGTGAGGCAGGTGAGATTTCACCCGTTGAGCCCAAGTTGAGCCTTGCCGAGCGGTCCCGGTGTTAACTTTGAATCTGGTGCACGTTTTCCAGCGTTGACCTCTAGAGAATGAGGCTCAAGCATTTACGCCTGATATTTTCCTCATACTCCGGAATTCCATCCTCGGCGGGCAGCTTGAGCTTTCCTCGAACTTGAACTTGGCCCTCCACGTGGCACTCCGATCAGCGGAACTCGGACCGGAGATCCTGTGCCTTGCGACAGATGCGCCTCACCTTCTCCCTCCACCATCCACCCTACATCGATGACATCCAGCGCGTCCGGCAAGGGCCAGCCAGGAGGACCCAAGTTCGCACCCACCACGTATCGTTGCGCGCGTCTGATCAGAGTCACCAGATATATCAACGATTTCAGCAAGGCGCTAGCGGGGGAGGTAAAGATTCTCCTGGCCGAGGTGGGGAAGCTTCGCGATGAGAAACGGGCTCTTCAGTTGTACTTCGGTCTTTCTTTCACTCGGAGGATGTTGCGCAACTGAAGTTTCTCCTCCTCAGCGAAATCGCCGAGTTAATGAGTATCAAAGCGAAACACAGCGCGGAAGGGGTATACGCGCCCGGGTGGGCGCCACCGGTGCGCTCCACTTTTGACTCCGCAATGCTATTGCTGATCCCAGCTAGCCACCGGCTGTGGCACCCGCGCCAGAGGAACCTGCGGCGCCACCAGCTCCTGCACCCGGTGGGTGGCGAACCGTGCATGCCCCTCACGTTCCTCGCCGTAAGCAGCTCGCTCTGCGGGCTGCAGCGGCGCCGCCTCCTCCTCCACCCCCGCCGCCTCCTGCCGCGCCCGATCTCCCCGCTTGGGCTCAGTGGCGCCGTACGTCGCGACATCGATTCATCGTCTAAACATTGAATGGCTGATACTGTGATCTACAGCCAATCCCCTTCTTTCTCCAGTTGCTCCTGCGGGACCCAGCTCGGCCGTGGTAGCACCCCCACCGCGATCAGGACTCTTTGGTGTGCACAATAATAATCTGCTCAATTTCAGCGCCTATTGCTAATGCATTAATCATGTAGGCCCAAAGACGCCGCCGCCCAAGTAACCGTGTCATCTCGTCAATCGAGGACCTCTGCGCGGCCTGCATCCTGTTCTGTATGCCCAACTGTTCTCGCTGCTCGGCAGTAGTGTCGTCCCACCCTCTCACAATTTGTACACATCTGTCATGTATCCTATCATTTGTCGCAATTCCCACCATCTCAGAAACTCATGAGCTGCCCTTGCGCCTGCCGTAGACCCAGAACACTGTTCAGCTGGAGACAGAAAGGGACGGCTGAGCAGCTCCCATCTGAGCAATGCCTACCGCTAGGCGAAAGTCATCGAAGACGACCTTGGTTTCTCGTTGTTTGAACTCTGGAAGACGAGAAATATTGGATTTGATAACAGCTGATGTTCGTTGACAGGAGTGTCGAATGGAAATAAGTTGCATTTTACGCGAATAAGTATATATTTCGACAGTCGCGGAC
This sequence comes from Mycena vulgaris, assembly GCA_029204335.1. NCBI lineage: Eukaryota > Fungi > Basidiomycota > Agaricomycetes > Agaricales > Mycenaceae > Mycena > Mycena vulgaris. The sequence goes on from JARGYA010000436.1 coordinate 87,103, forward strand.
CGATGAAATGAACGAATTAGGATTCATCCGAGTAAAGTGCAGAGTCTTTGAGTGGAGTGAGAAGTGGAACTATGGTGCCCCGTAGGCGGTATGCATTTATGAGTTGGGTTCGAAGACAGTCCAGAATGTGGGATCTGTATGCTAATTGCGACTAGTGATTTCCTCGCTGCCATCTGTCGGTGTCGCTGTAGGGAGGAAGACAAGGCAGGTCGTGAAGACCGCCGCGGTTGGAGTTGGTGGATTTGCGGCGTCGGGCTGGATGGCGCTTTAAGTAAAAAGACTTGGAGAGCAGGAGCTTGGCTTACAGTCGACGTCGAGTCGGGATCCGCGGTGCTTGCAGCGAATGGGGTGCTGAAAGGGTCGTCGGTGGGAGCGGCTGAAAGCGAGGTAGGGAGCTGGGACTGCCGCGAATGCGTGAGCAGGCGGGCATGGGTGGAGATCGAAAACCGACCGGAATATCTGTCGGCGTCGCCTGCGGATCCGCGGTGCTTGAAGCGAATGGGTTACTGAATGGCTCGTCCGTGGGGGCGACAGAGAGGGAAGTGGGGATCCGGGACTGCACCGAATGTGTTAGCGAACGAAGATGCGTGGACGGTGCTGAAACCCGACCGTGATATGCCTGGATGCGTTGCTTGCAGCGTCGACCTAGATTCGTCAGTCAAGTGAGTGACGACGGCGAGTGGGGGTGCGTACTGTGATGACACTATTGGTTACCGTGGGCGCTACGGGTTCCTGGAGTATGGATATTAGGAGTTCATATCGAAGGTAGCTAAGGAATGAGACTGACCCTGAAAGGGTCTGCTGCGGGACCATCGAACGTAACAGTGAGGCAGGTCATATAGACGCCCGTGAGCATGAATCCGCCTGTACGGGCCGGAAAACCAGGGTCCGTTGGTGTTGGGTCAGGAGTGAAGGGAAAGTCGGTGTCCGTTGGGTCGCCCGCGGAAATGGACAGTGGGGGGTTTGGGAAGAACGAGGTACTCTGAACAAGGTTTCTGAGCCTTAGCCACTATACTCGGCGACAGTAAAGCTAAACGCACCGAGAGAGGGAAGTCGGTGGCCGTAGGATTGCCCGAAAATATGGATAGTGTGGGGCTTGGGAAGAGCGAGGTACGCTGAATAAGATTGAGAGATAGACAAGAGCCTGGGGAGGAGAGGCACGCGAAACGCACGGATAGAGGGAAGTCGGTGTCGGTTGGATCGCCTGAAAATATAGACAGCGTGGAGGTTGGGAAGGGCGAAGCACACTGGACAGGGTTGTTGAGCCGTAGGTATGACACTGGGGGATAGTGAAGCTTGACGCACCGGGACTGCGGCGGCGTGAACGATGGAAAGGGTCGAGAGGAAGCCCAGTGCGAGAGAGATTCGCTCCATTGTCAATGTGAGAGAACTCCTGGTCAGGTAAAAGGAGGATGAATTAACATGAGTAAGGAGAGGACGCACTCGTATTTATACAGCGACGAGGGAAGGCGCCACAAATGAGCCTGACAAAGTGTTAAGCGTATTGACAACGGCAGGCCCCACTGCCGCTTCCCGGGTGAGACATCTCCGGACGGTGCATGAATGAGATTCAATCAAGGACAAGTTGCCCGAATGAAAAGAATATCGAGGCGTAGAGGCTTCATAACGACAGTGACGGAATTAGACCACAGATGAAACTCCGCTTAATTAATTGCATTAGGGTGAATATAGCACCGCATTGGAACTCGTTCTAGAGTATCAGTCATTGAATGGCGAAGAACCACTCACATTGATTCAACGGAAGGGTACGTCCTGGCCGCCTGCGTTACTGAGAGCCAAGGCCCAACGACATCCTGGTTATGTCAGCGGAGAGTAAATAAATGAGAGACAAAACCTACGCCACTACGCTGACGATATAATTGACATGAGGAGAGCGTGTAAGAGAAGGTTTAAGACTGCTTTGCTTCATGACGGATAAATGCAAAGACAACGGCGGTAGCTCACTTGATACTGATCTCAGCCTGCCGGTCCGAAAATATGAACGTCATTGGAGTCCATGTATTATAAGAGGCTTGGAAGCTCCAGGGAGGATGACCGGTTGAATTGTCCTCGACGTTCATATCCATTTGGAGTGAGTGCAGAGATGCGGATGTCGAGTTGGTTTCATGTGAATTCCCATGAGTGTGGCATCAGAGCGTTATACCAGGTGCGGAAGCAGGAGGAAACAAAGAGATGCAGTGGACAACTGCTCGCAGGAACGAAAGTGACAGGCACAGGGACGTGGAAGGAGGAAACAAGGAGCGTGTCCGCAATGATGCGATGGCTGTGCAGCACCGCCTCCTTTGAGCGAAAATCCCGACCGGGCTGTGCGCGGTATTAAATGATAAGGCGCATAGGCCAGGATTCCTCGCACTCACTGTGAATTCCAATCTGAATCTTGCACACCCACTCCCAAATTTTTCTGCCGACAATTGTTTGTTGTCATGGTGCACGGTACGAGTCAGTTTCAAGTTGACCTGTCGTACTGCTTGACAATCCTACCGACGCTGGAAGGAGCAGAGAAGATCAACACGACTTTGAGCAGCCTTGGTGAAAATTGCCCAACGCGCGCGGTGTATACTAGCTAAGGCATGATACTTTATATTCTCATTCGCAACAAAATCGATAGGCGCCAGACCCAAAGCAGAATGCGTGGTCCAGTTTCAATTTGTCTGCGAGTGCGCTGTTCGCTGCCATGGGGGAATGTTCCGCAGACCAAGAAAGAAAATCATTAACCCGTAATTACCCTACAATCAATCGTGAGTACATTGTACAAACCCGAACCCCCTCCCTCACCCACCCTCCGACAGTCACGACTACCGCGACCCCAGCGCTCAGCAGTCGGCGGGCACAGTAAAGTCATCCGTGAAGCTCGCGTCCGCGTTTATGCCCAGTCCGCGGCTCGCAAAGGCCTTGAGCACCGTGCAGCGGTTCGCACCCTTGAAGCGGTTCTGGTCCGCCTGGACCCACGCATCGCGCGCCGAGATACTGAGATAGATTCGTTAGAGTTCGTAGAGGCATAGGCAATGGGGAGAGACGCACAAGGTAGGCTGGCACGGCTGCAGCGCGAGCGCGTCGAGCATGAGGTGCAGGAACACGACGTTGCCCTCAGGCCCGTCGGGGTTTGTCGCGGCGGTGGCGGAAAAGCCGAGCTCTCCGACGAGGGCGGCGTACACGTTGTGCAGCATGTTTGTCCAGACTTCACCGATATCTGGCAGATCTGACTCAGCAATACATCGGGATGGGAGGGGGAAACGACGCACTGTGGACCTCGCGGAGCTGGCCGGCGCTGGCGTATGTCAGCGGGTTGACGGTCCTGGAGACTGGTCAGTCACGGCACGATGGGGGGCGAACGAATGCGGCTGACTTGTCCGTCGAGTACGGCTTGCTGCGCAGCCCCTCCGCCTTGCCGGACACGCCCGCGCCGACAACGTAGTCTCGGATTGTCGCGTCCTTCTGCTCCGTCCACCTGTTCATTCACACATCAGTAACGCGCCCGGGATAAGAGAGGAGAGAGTCTACTCGGCCATGGCGTCCGACCAGCCCTCGCCGAGCCCGCCCGCCTCGAGCGACTGCAGGCAGTTGGCGGCCCCGCCGCCGGTCATCCGGTTGGTGATACCGTGCATGTTTTCATGGACTACGACGTCGTTCTCCAGGGCGCCATCGCGGCCGGGCTGCAAGCGGTTCAGTCATCAGTGAAACACCGGAGGAACGACGGGATGGCTGGCGCACTTTAGTCAAGGTAAACAGGAACATGCGCATCTGTCCTGGCTGGCCGCTGCGAAAGTGAACGGCATTCAGCATAAATACATATGTCACAGAAGGAAACGCACTCGGGTGGTGTCTGCGAATGAGGAATGATGAGGACTTGAACTCAGGCGGAGATTAGATGAACGCAACGAACCGCGAAGTTGGCATTGTTAACGCCCGAGGCATCCTGGACGGATACTAGGACCGGATCGCCGGCTTTCCCGCCCTTGTCGAAGTTGTCGAATTGGAAGTTGAAGGCTTCCTCAGTGAAGCCGTAGCTGGGTTAGGGATTATGTCAGGCCAGTCAGGAGCTAAAGCAGATGTAAACGAACCGGTAGGCAATGTCGTGGACAGTGTTGACGAGATAGAAGGTGTTGACGCGTGCGGCGTCGAGATTGCCCGGAACGGTGGGCTCTTGCGTGGGGTCGGCGGGGTAGTCGAATACGAGGTCCGCGGAAGACTCCACAGTCTGGCTCTGGAAGGAACCCTTGAATGAGATGACGTTGTTTCCACTACAACGCTATGAGTGAATGAAATTCCAAGGGAAGGGGAAGGGAGGTTACGCTGCGGATGTGGTGTTGCCGACACCGTCAAAGTGCCAGCCCTGAGGAGAGGAGAAGAGATCTTGGGGGTTCACGAGGGTCTCGAAGCCTTCGGTAGGCACCTGCTTCTGGATGGGCAGAACCAAATACTGTACAAGCCGTTAGCTGAAGTCAGGTGATACAGGGACGGGACGTACGGAAGCATGCGCGACGTAGTCAACAGCGGAGAGCATCTCGCCGCTGTGCGCATCGACGAGGGCTTCGTACCACGTCCCGTCCTCCTCGTCGCGCACTTGGAACGAGTGCGCAAGGGCGGCGGAGCCATCGTCCTTGGCAAAGTATTTGAGTTCTGCAGTAGGCATGCCGGCGGTGGACCCGCCGAGTGTGTTCTCAGCGGTGGACAGGGCAGTCTCGAGATCGACGGACGGGGTAGACGGCGCCCAAGAAGCTGAGTGCGATGGGCGGTGAGGATCGAAGATCCACCCTGAAATGGAGGGAGGACTCACTCGGGTTGACGAACGACGAGCCGAAGGAGACTACCTTGTCCTCGTCGTTGAAGGCCAAGTTGGCCACAGCGTTGGCGAAGAAAATGCCGTCCTGGTGACAAATGCAAGTCAGCAAAAAATTGGGCGCGAATAATGGAGCATGAGGCATACACGGGACTGTTTAACATAGCCGTATTTCGCGTTCGGGGCGGTGAATCCGCTTTGCCACGTAACGTTGTCCTCCTGCAGGCCGAGCTTGTTCTGGATCCACGAGACGGATGCCTCCTGGAGGGTTACCCCGGCGCGTTTGCGCAGGGGGTGGTCAACGCCTTCGCCATAGGTCTGTCTCGACCGTGAGTGGCGACTTCTCGGCGTCGCGCGATACGTACCTCAAAGGTACTCGCGGGATGGTACGTCGTGAGTGTCCGCCCGCTCCGGAGCTGGCGTCTGCTGTGTGTTGCGTGTTTGGAGTTGTCGAGGACAGTGGGAGCCGCGGTCGTGAAGTTCGCGTAAAGGACAGCAAGGAGGACCGATGTGAAGAATGAATTGCGCATAATGATCGTCGAGAAAAAGGATTGATAGCGCAGCTATACGAAAAGGGGGGAAAGAAAGGGAAAAAAGGGAAGGGGGAGCAGAAAGGAAAGGAAACGCTGAGCCCGGGGTACACGGTGCGAGCGTTATAAGGTCCACGTTACCAGCCAAGCAAATCTCCATACGGTCCCCCCGCGCGTTCATACCCGGGATCAATCAACACGGGGGCGCTGCGCGGCTCGTACATAATAACATATGTCGGGAAATTTGCTTGACCATGCGTCTGTGTTGCCGTCGAATTTCATCCCTGCAGGCGTCTCGACTCCATAGCTCTTCCTATCACTTCTCCCTGAGGACATGCAGCGACAAGGATATTCGGCTCTCCCTCACCAAAACCACAACAGTAGAATAAACCAGTGCTCAAACACGTACTCGGAGCTATACGAAGAGCGCTTGGCGGATGATGAGAGCTCCTCAGGAGATGTACCAACGTTGTGGATTGCCAAGCGGGCAACCGGGGCAGTGCTTGGATGATCCGTGCGGGATGCAGCGCCCAGGGGCGTGAATTTGGGCGGCGAGTTTCCGTGACTTTTCGGAGAACATGGGAACGGGCCGCAGTGGAATGAAACGCTGTGCAAGCGCGAAAGGCGAAGTGGCAGCAACTGTCAATTGGCGGCAGGTGGCAGGAGGAAAGAAGCCGCCACGCATCAGCAAACAGCTCGGCCCGAATTCGCCGTGACACTCCTTCCTCCTGCCACATCCATCCAACATCCATCCCGCCATTTCAACGGTCTTTAAACTGGTGGATCTCGCCCATAGAACTCGTCCAAACATTGTCTCTGGGTTGGGGCCACTTTCCAGCTCGACTAAGTGCATCAAGCTCCTTGCGTTTCCAAGTTCTTCTTGCTTCCCGTGATACACCACGTCCCGGATTTTGACATCTTCTCGCTCGGTGACTTACAGCCAGCGTTGGAAGGAGATTAGCTTCATCTCACATACCGTGGAATAGCTTCCGGGCAGCTCCGAGGCCGTGTCTTTCTCCGTGATCTTTACACTGGCTGATCAGTTAGCATTCAACATGCGATGCCTCGTCACTTCGGTCAAGAGATTGGTCTCTAATCCCCTTGGCAGTCGATAAACTCCTATCATCTTCCTCTGCCCTTGCTGTTCATCAGAAATGCAAGGATTATCGACCTCTTTCAATTCTCACTGGCGTTTGGTTGCACGCAGAGCGGAAGACTCAAGAGTCTCTAGTCTTCAACGACTCAGCACGATCCACCGCTTCACTTCGTTCACCGCAGGCCGGAGATATTCCTCTTGCGGAAGCCAGTTCTTTTTCTGCGAGTTCGGGCGACTGAAACTCCACGGTTCATCGTGCATGAATTATATCTCGTCCCCAGACATGGATACGTCTGAAACAATTCTTGCACCAGCTCTTGTACTTATCTGCGCTCTCGACGATGAGACCCGCTCTGCTTCAGCGGTTCAGGGCACCCCAAGAATAAATTTAAATACCCCGTGCGTGCAGCTGAATCTCAGGATGTTGTCAACAACTGATTCAAAGCCTTCACTCACAGAACAGATCTACTCCCATGTCTGCGCGTCGGCGAGTCTTGAATATTCCGGCAATGACGATCTCTCTTCTGCGTGGACCCAAGTTCCAGGATTCTTACGGCAGCTCGGTCTCATTGTCGGTGTTCAGTTTTCCAGACACGTATTGACGGTTCTTCTAAGAACCTCAAACAAAGCAAAATCGTGTCTTCGCCGCGATCTACACCGGGCTCTCTGTTTGATGGCACGGGCAACGCTTCTGCATTACAGATACACATTTGAAGCATGAGTCTACGTTCCACCATTAATTCGGATATCTCACCAATTGTCTGGGAGGACGTATGGAATCAGCATGCCTTTAGATCAATCACTACCCCAGAAAAATTACTAACATCGCAAAATTCAGACGAGCGCAAATGGTCCGTATTTCACGGCAGCGTGCACACCCGCATGCGACTCAAGCTGGTACCAGACTCCGGCAAAACGTGATAATCCTCGTGGTATAACCGGACGACGTCTCTTCTCCGACGGAGAAAAGGTTCGCGGGTGGGGTGGGATTCAAGTCGGATGGGCGCGGCAGCAACAAGGGTTGTGGAGGTTTGTGGGACGGCATGTCTGCAGAAATTCAGTCAGAGTATTCGCCTGTTAAATAGACTCCCGGTCCGTTGTACTCATTTCATTGTTCTAAGTCAGGCTAGGCTAGTACCGGTCGCCACACTACCTGGACTGTTTCAGGACAAGAGCTTTCAGAGTACAATTATCTACACTTAAAGCTGAGCGCTTTGCAACTGACTAGTCGAGGCTCAAGCGCGAGGAGATGGCGTGCACTGCAGTTGTCTCAATCGAAATCCGTCGCTGGCGGGCCATGTTATAATTACTTGCCGTCCCTGGCCTTCGATCCTACCATCCTCACCATATTCTGTCTGTATGCATACGGACATTAAATCAGTATGGATGTACCTAAGCTGCCCTGATTCCTGGCCTCCAGGGTACTTTCTACGTCTTTGGCAATGCCAAATATTGAATGTCGTTATTTTCGTGGTGGCGGTGGGCTGTCGCAGCCTCGCTCGCTGGCAGGGACATTTCCACCGAAGGCGATCCTGTCTTAGGACCCTTAAAAGGAGGAACGGACTCGTTGAACAGAATTCAACAAAGGGAAAGGAAAATCGGACCTGTATTACGCAATCAAATGATCTGTCTCGAACGTAAGGAACAGTCGACTCCGCGCATTGTAGGCTGTGAGTACATGTGAGTGGCTGAGATTCCGCCCAACCCTCTCAGCCCACTGACATCCAAGCCATTGCATCGGAAGCTTTCCCTCCCCTTCCGGGCCCCGGCACAGACTCTCACGCGCCGCACCTCGGCTATCATCTCGGCAAAACACACGGCTTTCGCTCCCCCGCCTCCGTCCCGCCACCCACGATAACCATGCGTCTCGACACGACGTCGCGCACAAGGCTCTCGCGGCGCGCCATCCTCGCCATCGCCTGCCTCGCGGCCCTCACGCTCCTCCACACCGCCGTTCTCTCGCGCACCCGCCAACCGCTGATTCCACACCAATGCCGCTCGCTGCGCACACCGCTCGATCCCGCGCCCGGCTTCACCGCGACGCGGACGGCGACGGGCTCCGACCGTTTCGTTCCGGGCACGCGCGCAACGCTCATCAAGAACGCGAAGATTCTGACGGGCGCGCGGAATGGGACGGAGGTGATTTACGGCGATGTGCTCCTCGATAAGGGTGTCGTTATCGCGGTGGGGTATATTCCCAGGCATCTGGCTCTCCCGGAGGATCTCGACGTTATTGATGCTGAGGGCAAGTGGGTCTCCCCCGGGCTTGTGGATGCGCACTCGCATTTGGGGTTGTCCCCTGCGCCGGGATTGTCTGGTGCGTCCGCTAACTCTCAGAGTGTGTTTCGCTGATTAAAACATGTCAGGCGCGAAGGATGGCAACTCGCACAGGGGCCCCATTCTCCCCTGGCTGCGCGCCATTGACGCCATCAACACGCACGACGACGCATATCGGCTGGCAGTCGCGGGCGGGGTGACGACGGCGCAGGTCGTTCCAGGGAGCGGGAATAACATCGGTGCGTCGCAGTTCCGTCGGTTAGTCCTCACCTTCTCTAAAACCCTCCAGGTGGCCAGGCATTCCTGATCAAGCTGCGCCCTACGGCGGAGCGCTCGACATCCTCGATGATCCTCGAGCCGCCGCACACGCTCTTACTTAACGATACCGACGCGCGCCCGAGGTGGCGCCATATGAAGTGTGTTTCACGTCCATTCCCCCACCTCCTTCGCTGACGGTGTCGCAGGCATGCATGCGGTACGCCGCCCGTTATTCCCTCTCGCTTGCGCCGCTAAATATGTCTTCGCCGACCAGGCGAGAACCCCGACCGCAACTACGGCCAGACGCGCATGGACGCCGCGTGGGCCTTCCGCCAGGCCTACAGAGCGGCGCGCAAGATCCGCGACGCGCAGGATGCGTTCTGCGCTCGCGCGGAGGCGGGCGCGTGGGATGGGAAGTCTGCGTTTCCTGAGGACTTGAAGTGGGAGGCGCTCGTGGATGTGCTGCGCGGGCGGGTCAAGGTGCGGAGGGCTTTTTTTTGCGTTTGAGGAGCGTTTCGAATTGACGCCGGTGAGGGTGTAGTTGTCGGTGCATTGCTATGAGGTGTGTGCGCGCCTCGCCATTTTGTATTCTTGACAATGTCGCCCAGGCGGTTGATCTGGATGCTCTCGTGCGCGTACGTCGCTCCGTTTCCTTTCCATTCACGCCGTCTGACACCCTTGTCCGTGTATTTAGCTCTCGAACGAATTCCAATTCCCCATCGCCTCTATCCACCATGCCGGCGAGACGTATCTCGTCCCCGACCTCTTGAAGCGCGCATGGGTGAGTCTTCCCACAATTTCAATTAATATCAAGTTCCGTCGCGATGCTTAGCTGCTGAATACAGGGAAATCTCCCTGCGATCGCGCTCTTTGCGTCGAATTTCCGGTGCGTCTTTCAGCTCTTTTTCCCTGGCGACTTCCTGACGACGAGTTGTACCTATGCAGTAAGAAACGCGAGGCGTACCGCGGGTCTGAGTTCGCCCCGCGCATTTTAGCGGATAATGGGCTCCCGGTGATTATGAAGGTGCGTTTTAAATCCATGCTCCTATTCCGCGAGCCCTGACTTGATTCGCACTCATCGCCGCCCCTCATCGAAGTCGGACCACCCCGTGCTCAACTCGCGCTATCTCATGTACGAGGCGCAGCAGGCTCACTATCACAGTTTGAATCCTGGCATTGCGATTGCTGCTGTGACATCGACGCCCGCGAACGCGCTCGGGATTGGGTGGAGAGTTGGGAGTATTGCTGAAGGTGCGGCACATTCGTGCATCTGGATTCCGACGTATCTCATGAGGAGTTATTTACAGGCTACGATGCGGGTGCGTTGATTCGATCCCATCGGAGATGGAGAAAGGACCTAATTAAATGTTAGACCTGGTGCTGTGGGATTCGCATCCGCTCGCGCTCGGCGCGACGCCACTGCAGGTCTTCATCGACGGCATCCCACAGCTCAAAAATCCGTCCTCGTCGCTTAAGCCCGACGCGTTCCAGCACGTCCCGCGCACGCCGAGCTGGGAGCGCGAGGTGCAGGACACGATTAAGTACGAGGGGCTCCCGCCGCTTGCGGGCCGCGCGGTCAAAGGCACAGTCGCGTTCGTGGGCGTGCGCGGGGTGTGGGTGCGCCGCGGAGACGGTGTGCAGCCGCTCGACGGGGCGGGCGAGATGGAGTCGAATATGACGGTCGTTGTGCATGCGGGGAAGATTGCGTGCGCGGGGGCGTATGCGGCGGGCGCGTGCGCGGCGTTTTTGGATGGGGAGGTTGAGGTGGTAGATCTGCAGGGTGGGGCACTCGCGCCGGGGCTCACGACGTTTGGGTCGAACCTGGGGCTGAGCGAGATCATGCTGGAGGCGTCGACGACGGATGGGCCTGTCTTTGATCCGCTCACGATGGTGGTTCCGAGTATTTTGGGCGACAGCGTTGTGCGTGCGGTGGACGGGCTGCAGTTTGGTGGAAGGAACACTCTGTGCGTCGCATCCCTCCGTCTCCGGTTGGTTTGGACTCATTCTGCCGGGATTCAGGTACGCATATCGAGCGGGCGTCACCACGGCGGTCGTGGCACCCATGGGGAATGGATTCCTGCAAGGCGTTGCGACGGCATTCGATGTCGGAGCGCCTAATGCGCTTGCGGCGGGTGCGATTGTGCAGGAGGAAACTTCGCTGCATATCTCGCTGCATTCCGGGATGCTTGCGAGTGTTAGCACGCAGATAGCGGCCTTGCGGATGTTTTTATTCGAGGATGAGTCCGCAGGTCCTTGGCTGCGGGTGCGGAAGGTGAGTGTTCCTTGAATTTCAGAAGCTCGGTTAGCCTATCCTCATTCCAGGGTGAAATCCCACTCGTTATCGCCGTCCATAATGCGGATATCATGGCGGCTCTGCTGCGGTTGAAGCACGAATACGAGACCCGCTCTCACCATAACCTTTGGATGACGTTTACCGGTGCCTCTGAGGCGCATCTTCTTGCGGCCAAGATTGGAGCGGCAGGCGTCAGCGTCATTCTCTCACCAGTACGGCCATATCCTTCCAATTGGGACTCAAGGCGGATGTAAGCTTTGTTTGACTCAGAATATTGAATTATGATATCAACTTGACCTTATTTCGCTAGTCTTCCCGGTCCTCCGCTCTCGCGCGACACGGCGACTACGATGCTCCTCAAGCACGGCGTGAACGTCGGGCTGGGCGTGAACGCCGACCACGATACGCGTAATGCGCGGTTTGAGATGGCATGGGTGCGTCCCAGGTACCTCGTCTGTCGTCCGTCGATGTTGATTTGTTTCCAGGCTTCCCTCGATTCCAATGGGACCATTGACTACCCAACGGCCATCGCTCTCTCCTCAACGAACATCGAAAAGGCGCTGGGACTGAAGCACCGCGCGCGAGATGCGGACGAGCTGGTTGTGTTTCTGGGCGGCGGGGCGCTTGCCATGGAGGGTAAAGTCATCGCCATTGTCTCCGGGAGGAAGGCGGTTGTTGAATTCTTTTGACACGTACCCGATAGAATTTTTCTTTTTTGACACAATTATCTACTCCCCCATACCGCATAGAACGCTGAGGGATTCATGATTTGTTTCTACCCCGGGTATGTGGCTTTGGCCTCCTGTATCTCACGCCATCGCCCGGCTTATTCAGTTCCCCGCTGTTCTCCTACCGAGGTCTGCAGGACGATGTTCTTTAGCGCCCTCCTCATACGTGTCACGGTGCGCTTACACCTAGGACATATTAGACAGAAAGATGTTCCTGATCAACGGTGGCACCACTGTTGCTCCGGTGGTGTCTATTCAGTTCACTCAGTCATAATACTCGCGTCTCCGTCTGTCATCTCACTCGTTCACCCTCATTCTCCAGCGGTATGGATTATGAGACTCTGGCCTGGGATTAATGAGTCCTCCAGCCGCGTATACCCTTACGTCTTCCTCTCTGGTTTCGGTGCGTTCCTTGTACAATGGCCGATAAATTCAACTCAGCTCCCAGTAATCCTCGTATATGATCATCTGCTGACTCTCGGCGCCGAGGTCACGATGATCTGGTCCAGCCCCATGCGTCTCAGCAAAATCTCGTTCTTTGCAATCCGGTACATCCCCCTCGCTTGCAGTGCTGCAATAATTCCATTTTATTTTGGGGATTTGACACCCCCGGTCAGTAATTCTCCAGCGGCGCAGTACAGTGATATCTGACCCATTCCCCGACAGGAGTAGTTCTCGTAGCTTGGGCGTATTCCTGCACAACCTTGGCTAATTCGCAGGTGCTCCATAATGGAGCGGGCGTTGGAAGGTCTCCTCTCGGTTCAAACAGCGCTTGTGAGATGTACGCCTTCGCCCAATGTATTTGCGTTGCAGAAACCCTTTGAACTATACCTATTTGCATTTTTCCAGCGGATGTTCACCATGTATGGGTTCAATCGGTGGGTTTTTGTGGCTCTGGCGGTCCCGGCGGCAGTCAAGAGTGGTCTTGGCTTTGTGCATCTCTCTGGATCATCCACCGGCAGCACGTTGGTTTATTTGGGAGTGCAGCGGACGATGATTGCATATGGCCGTCCGCAGGCGGCGACGGGACCAGGACTTACTGGATGCCACACCATCATCCCGCGAAGAACGTGAGCCTCGCGGCCATATCATTAGCAGTGGCAGAGATCTCCCATTGCTTCACCGCGGACATTTTACCCAGGACCAAGTCACATAATCCCCGTGGATTATGTAGGGCTAAAAAATAAGCGCGACCAAGTTCAATCCCTTATCCCTTCATTTTCCTCAGTAAAATGGTCTTGGGGCGCACCACAGGGGAGCGAGTATCAGATCGATCACGTAGGCCGGTTAGAACGGGTTCAATGTGCTGATTGTTCAGTGGGGCAGAGGGCTTGCGTGCGGGCTCTCATCGCGCGGCAATTTCAGCCACCTTTCGGTGTGGATCAACCCAACCTGACAACTTGGTGGACACAATTCTGAACTGATCATCATTTCGCTCGCTATGGGCGCGTTCGAACGGGTGGTTCAACGAATAGTACCCAAAAACTCTATCTGAGGTCTTAATGAAACTCTGAGCGGCAATCTGATTCAGTAGGTGCCCCAAATGGCAGTGTAGTCGCTAGTTGCCTGTCTAACCGGCTAGTAACGGATAGCCAGGGCATGGATTATAATAACTGACAGATATCTGTCCATTTTGGGGCCTACCGTGACAATGAGTTCGGTGTCATTTTATGATTTCGGGAGTGATGATGCAACGTACTCGAAGAACAGAACTGTTGTGCGATTGTCAGTGAGAGTCCAGTTGGAAGCGTGGTACGTGGATTTCCCGTCCTTGCCCGTGACAACAGACTGTCCAATCATAAGCCCACAGAGCAGGGTAAAATTCTATGTACCGTCAGTCATGAGCATTCGACTGGCATTCGCTCAATTGAACGGAATTAATGTACATCAGCCTTGATGTTCTCATTCCCCCACTTGGCGACATAGGCCTTGAAACCTAGACTAGGTCATCTTTTAAGGCGGAAGTTCCCCCGATTCGACATGAACGCACTGAGAGCGAAGTCGTCACAATCAAATATCTGCTCCCGACGGTATTCGGCTCGGAGGCCACTCAGGGTCCAAATTGACGATAAGTCAGCATTAAAATCCCAAGTCTTAGGCGACGCGTACATTGAATCGACAGGGTATTGTTTGAAATCAGAGAGACGATATGGGCTTCTCTGCAAGGCAGCTATTATCTCGTCGTGTGTCGCACTAACCCGGTTCAGGTTCCACCCTTGATCGGCAGTTCCCTCTTCATTCTCCCACCCTTCGATTCTCGTTCCATCCACGGTCTTGCTACGCTCAAAGATGGGCATCAACAAAAATCGGTCACAGTGCAAGAAAAGAGTCGCACCCGCCATCGAGGTTCACGAATGCTGTAAGTGAAGTGAGTCAGCAACCACGCATTTGGAGAGTCTTGTTTTTATTTCCTGACGCGGCATTCTTGATCCTGGTTCAGCTGCATTCAGACACATCGTCGACAAATCAAGGGAGGAGTCAAAACCTGTCAAAGACCCCAAAACGAATGAACTCCCATTCTTGATTGAGTCCCGGCTTGTCTCCCTCCGCGGCGGGGTATCCCAGCACATCTGCACCATTCTTGGTATCCCCTGTACTTACAACATGAGTGTTCTCAATGACGATGGCAATGCAAATGCGGACGCTCACCACCGTAAAAGTCCATATATGTCCCACTGCGGAGATTTCGGATACTGTAGCTCTCGACGCTCTAGGGTTGCTGTCCATGTACTTGGCCCCAAGTGCGTTTTGTTAAAGCCTAAAACCCGGCTTAAAGAAAACGTACTTGGGGCCAAGTACACGGATTAGATGCATAAGGTGTCGACGACAAACTGTTTGCGGTAGGCATCTTCTATCGTTGGATCGTAAGTCTGCACGGCGACGGTTAAGTTGATATGGCGATAGGGACAACTGGTGGTACCTCTAGCGAGTTGAACGAAATGAATAAGCAGTCAGTCGAATGGGAGACGCTTAGGACTGACCCACGAAGCAGTTCAGTGTAAACTCGGCAGTATTAGTAGGGCAGATGCACGGGGCAGTGCCTAGTACCTTCACAGCGCGCGCTGCTTTGCCGACCCCGTCGTCGCCAAGAACGGCCACTGTCTGTGTGTTCATTGGTTCGAACGTGAAAGGAAACGTTCGTGACCTGTGGACATTGATGGAAGGGACAAGGTAAT
Source organism: Mycena vulgaris (assembly GCA_029204335.1). Lineage (NCBI taxonomy): Eukaryota > Fungi > Basidiomycota > Agaricomycetes > Agaricales > Mycenaceae > Mycena > Mycena vulgaris. The sequence continues at coordinate 102,262 of JARGYA010000436.1, forward strand.
AGACCACGCGTCCCGCCACATCTATGCGGTGGTCGTGAGTGGAAGCACTATGCGCATCCGAGAATCGACCGAAATCTCTGGGGTCTTACTTGGCAGGAAGTATCCCGTGATAGAAGGAGAACGAGGGGCACCTTGTCCGTGAGGTCTTCGTGGGAAGCTTCCGCTGGTTCCGGCTGCTGAGGCGCTTTGACTTCAACAAGCCCTTCTCTTACGGCATTCTAGATACAGAGTTTAGGGCGACTTTTAGAAATCTTTAATATACGCAGCGAAAGATCTGTAGAGGGGTAATTTGTGAAAGGTGTGGGCAGTTGCGCCGCGAAGATGCCATTCGACCCTGCAGATGAATTATCGAACCGATGGAAGTGCTCCTAGTCGGAAAGAAGAGAATTTGGGTTGTGTTAGGTCGAGGGGTTCAATGTGCGCAATTTAAATAGGATATCGGCAATCGATCGTCTTTCCCCATTCCACCCCTGGAATGGGGTTTCTCACTCGATATTAGGAGGGAGAGGAACACTAGACGCCTCAGAATGTATAACGATGTATTCCAGCGCAGCGGAGTACCTAGTTGATCCCGATCATCCGCTCCCCAAAGCCGCGCTGCCAGAACGGAGGATCGCAGCCTAGTACCGGTGAGCTCCCAGTCCATGAAAAACCTAGATAGAAGTCGCGCAGAAGCCACGCCTGTCGAGCCCGATTGAAGTGGAAGTAGAGGGACGGAGAGATCGGTGTGCATTGGCAAAAGATGCCTGGGCGCTTCACCAGCCCTGAGCGGGAGAAGATGATTTCCGGGTGATGCGTTCTAAAGCTGAGAGAGAGGGAATTGGGAGGCGAAAAACAGATGATTGAATTCATTACGACGCAGATACAAGACGCAACGTTCTAAACTAGCTGCGTCGCAGCGCCGTTCTCGCCCCCAGAACTACTGCGCGGAATCGGAGATCCCGGGGAAAACTAGTGGTTGGGGAGGACATGGATACTCACGACAATTCTGACAATCGTGCGCGCGCGGGTGTCGATGGCGGATTGTGTGCGCCGAATGCAGTGTTGTGTGCAGCAGACATTAGTGCACAACGCGATGCAGAGGAGAGGCCGAGACGCACTGCACGTTAGAATGAGCGTTGGCAGCGCGAGCCACAGAGTAAATTCTACGCGCAGCGGAGTCCCAAGTTAGATTCTACTCACGAAACGACCTCGAGGATATCGCCGGCGCGGCGAGCACGACGGTCAGGATATACGACGCGGGACCTAAACGAGACTCACACTGGAAAAATCAATCTTTCAAAGGTGTCTGAAAACGTTCCCGAAACTATTAGTTTCGGGAACGTTTTGAGACGCCTCGCAACATCGAATTTTTCAGCGTGACCGGAGAGACGGCGAACTATAAGCGATGCCGGACGAGGTAAAAAGCGAGGTGCCTACTGGAGGTTTGAGCGCGGAACAACATCGACGCAGAATCAATACACGCTGCTCGGAGAGGATGCCGTGCACCAAAAATCGCGTTGTGAAGCGGCGGCGGCGCGCGCCCACGCTGTATGGAGAATTGCGTCGTCCTGAGGACGCATTGGGCGCCCTGGCAGATATACAGCGTCAGCGCTGGCAGCGGCTCAAAGGCATGGGACGCACGGGGATGAGAGCATCAAGCCTTGGCCACAGTCGAAGACCCGTCCATCGAGAATCGCTGTCGAAGCGCGGAGAGGTAGAGCCAACGAGCCAGCAGCGCTCCAAGTGGAGTAACGTAGGTCTTGTTTGCTGTCGAAGCCGCACAGCGGATATGAGCAGCCGCGAAGGGGCTCACAGAATTCGAGCACGAACGAGGGTGCGAGCGCGAGGCTGTCGCGACGATTTTGGTGTGGTGTTTGGGATCGGTGTGTTTGAATTAGCGTGGTCCGTATGGTTTATGGAGTTTGGGAGAGTTATGGGTTTTTTCACATTTTTTAGTGGGAACCAACTCGGTGGACACCAAAATGTATGGGGTTTTACAGATTATGGGTTTTGGCAGCTATGGGTTAAGACAGCTTCGACTGTAGATGACGCCGATCACCGACGAACGTGCTTCAAGACAGTAGAAGGGACTTAAGAAGGCCTGGAGAGAAGGATGAACTAGAATAGATGGAATAGGAGTGAATCAGAGGCCAGTGGTGCGGAAAGCGAGAAAGCGAGGAGAGAAAGAAGCATCAAAGCGGAGTTACCGCATTTGCTTGACAGGTCTGATCGGGCCGGAAGGCGACGAGCACGGCAAATCGCGCTTCCACACGAGTCGAACCTGGGAACTTGAGAAGAAAAGACGGAACCGTAATGTCGGTCCTGGCTAAAGCAGGGCGCGAGTTTTTCCAGATGGAGCTATGTCAAAGATAAGACATAGACGGAGGGTGTGCCAGATAGCCGGCAGGTAGGTAAACACGCACAATACACCTGAGGAACGGCGATTCGGGCAGAAAAATTGGAGAGTGGATTGAGATTCACTTGCTTCACGTCGAGACAACAAGAAAAATTGAATTTGCGGAGACTTGAACTTGGGCGGCGCAGGGAGGGAAGATGTACATCCAAGAGCACAAACATCGACAGCAGGATAAAGAGCGCTACCGGTGTGACGAGAGATACGAGCAAGAGCGGTAAGCCTTTGTTCAACGAGTTGAGAGATTTAAATGCACAGGTTTACATCTGTTGCCTCTTGAGCAACTGAATAACGGATGGATAGAAGCATAACGCTGGGTTTGATTCAGGTGCGACACGGATTTCCCAGTGGTATCGAGTTGAGGGGCCAGAAGAAGAAGGTGCAAGTTTTGAGGGGCCCCTGAATGTTACGGGAAGAGGATCGCCAGGAGGAGCAGATATCGTCGAGACCAGAGATCGCAAACAGGCCGCGTAAGCTTGGGGAGGAGAGTTTTCGGATTTCTGTGTGGGCATATACATAGATACAGCGGCAGAACCTGAAGAATAGGTGAACCAGAGGGAAGTAAGTGTGTTGCAAGGAAGATATCGTTACAAGTTGCACTGAGAAATAGTTGGACACGATAAGATCACAGTACGAATGCAAACGAGAGTAGTCCCCGAGAACTTGAGAGGGCAGAGGAACGACGCCAGCGGTTTAGACAGTCCGATGAAGCAAATAATCGGAAACATCGCGGTGATGTAGATGTTGCGGGCCATATTCTAGAGTGCGAATGTCCAAGTGAACCAAGGATTTTCGTTCGGAGGTTTAGACCCAGTTGAAATGTAGATCAATGATATGAATGTTTACCTCGGAATGCCTCTCCGGAGAGGCGAAGCCGAATAAGAGCCAAGCGTTAAGGAGAGGCGACCCGGGCAGAAAGGCCAGCCGACCAGATGGATGAGGGGGCGTAGGCGGACGCGGGAAGTAGCGATGGAAGGGGATACATAAACTGTGCTTACAGGATGACTGCATTGGACCGAAGAGGCTGAAGTCGACTGCGCGTTCCGTATCCGATGGAGTCAAAGGGACATTGCAAACGCAATCACTCATCGGCATCGTCATCCAAGGAAAGCTCAAAAAGGACGGTTTTGCAAATAGGAATGGTGTTAAAGCTTCGCGCGTATGCATAGATCGTAAATAGAGTCCAGAGAAGCCTCTGAGTGAACTTGACAGAAGCGGAGTCGCAGTCAGAGTTCGAGTCTTCCAAAAGAACCAGGGATGTCGGTACGGCGGGAGAGGTTGAGAGAGAGGCGAGAGTGAGGAGAACATCTAAAAACCAGCCCAAGAGCAAAGAGAAGAGCTAAACTAGTAGTCGACGAGATGCCCGATGGCCAGGATGGCCAGCAGGATACCGGCTTTAGCCGCCAGCGTTGGACAACATCGAACCAGCTTAAGAGTCTGAACAATCACGTAGCTTGAGTGTAGCTTCATGCGCACCAGCCAGCACCTTACCCACCAAGACAGCAAAAGCGCTCACGTTTCGTGAAGGTTCGGGACAAGCCGCAAATAGATGGCATCACGCATCACACGTGTGTAGCCGCATTAGGCGGTCAGCGACTCAGTCGATCATGTCTCAGCTCTTCCCTAGTCTCCCGTAGTCAGACTCCACAATATTTATGACAGTCGATAAATCTTTATATGGCTCTTCCCATAACAATGCATCTTCTCGTCTACTCTCTCGCATCCACTCTTCTCTATCTGCTGGGCTTTTTTGTTGGCTACGCTTACGGTTATTCACTTCACTTCACAAGCACCGGGCCGCACAATCGCTTCCCTGCAATTATCTTTCGATCTTGTCGATTGACTCGACTCATGGATACTATTCTTTTCTGCACACCTCTGCGACTCAAATCTAGCTTGATCCTCTCGGCAAGTATACGGGTCTGCATACTTCCATCGCCCTTCTGCGGAAACAAGGTTCGGAAAGGAAGAAGGAGATCTATCTATCTACGTGCGCATCGTGTTCTGGCCAAAGTCAGGACGGAAAGCTAACTCGTTTGTGTTACCCAGGCAAGCTAAGATCGAGTACCCTACATGCGCACCATAACGACGGCAACTCGTCTCATCTGGTCGGTCCTTCACACCCGCCACCGCAATCCGGACATCACCGCACGCGCACCTCCGCGCATTGGGCCCGGCGCTCACTACCATCTCGCATATGCGACCGCGTATGAATATTTGGCGTCTTCAACGCACTCCCTGCATCGACAACTACCTATACAGCGGCGACTTCGTGGAGTAGCGAGGAAGATCGAGGTGAGGCGGAGGGAGCAAGAAGAGGAAGAAAATATATTTTGGGCGCTGGGATGAGGTGGAAGACCCATGGTTCGTGGCTCTTCTTCTTTGTTGATCGGTGTTTTTCTTGTTGGACGGCGCGAGCATGAGGGCGGTGTGCATGCATCGCAGCGTACCCGGGGTAGTGTGCGCGACTCCTTGCGGCATACGGAGAGCACGGTAGGATCTACGTCGCTGACGCTGACATGTCCCACCGACCCGTTCGCCTTGACGGATTTCTCTCCTCGGGCGTTGGCGCCGGGAAACGTGCGCGTCGTCACGGCTTTGGAGCTCGTCTCTTTGCTTGCGCAGGCGATAGTATCTTCGTACTTGCGCATCTCTTTTCCCACTTTTTTGTTATTGGCATGTCTTCTTTTTTCGCGCGCCGTGCTGCATACAGAGTCAGTGGTCCATCACGTTGGTTGCGGGGCATCGAGTGCGCTCATCTTTCCTCCTTTGCGGAGCCCTTTACTATCTTCACGGATGTGTCATGGCGCGGAATCATATTATCCTCTGCCTTCCACGATGGTCGGCTCTAAGCCAGACGGAAGAAGCACTTTTGTTTCTTTCTCTGGGTGGGCTGCAGACAAGTTGACTCGCGTCGGTGTGGAGTCGCTTGATGGTCTATTTGCGGAGGATCTTTCTGGCTCGCGTACTATGTACCGAATCTCTTCTGCGTCGTCGCTTCGTAGTGCTCCGTGCGCCGTGTTTCGCGCTTGCCGTGTTTAGCGGGATGTTTGAACGAACATCGAGTTCTTTGCGAGTGTTTTTGTGCGGCTGTCCGCGTTCTGGCCATTCTCAAATCGCGTGGACCATGGTGCGTTGAAGCCCTTTGTCCCATTTGTCCGCACAGGTATCCTACGCTGATTGACCCGAACATCCAGGCTTCTGTGGCCGGAATCGTCGGAACACACACATCGACATTTTCCATTTCCTCGCGCAGGCTAGTGTTCTTAGTGGGCGTGCGATCCAAGATGCTCACAGCCACCACATCGATAAGTGATTCATTTTAATAATCCCCTACCTGTCCATACCATGGATATCTTTCGCGGAACGCACTGGCATGCGTCTTCACCACGAGACTCGAGATGAACTCGCTTGAATATCCTTTTCTTCTCGTCTTCTACTTTTTCCATTCAACCGCACATCGTACATCCGGCCTTGAGTCTTTGAATGAACTCACTTGCACTCATTACTGTTAATCTACTCAGGAGTCAGGACTTCTGCCTAGCCCGGCGTCTTTTCTTGGCCTTCTGACCACGCATTACCGTTACTGTGATCAGGATGTCCAAAGCCTTCTGTGCTGTTTTCCAGTAAGCTGTAAGCCATGTTTCATCCCATGACCTTCAGTTACGCACTTTTTCTAGACCAGGGGAGTTGCAAGGGAGACCACATATGCAATAAATTAGTTTGAGAATTCAAGGGAGTGAAACGCTGAAATGGAATAAGCTCTGCCTCGTACTACATTGCAACATAAGTTGTACTGAACAGAGGCTGAGACTGGATGTGGGTAACTCCGACAGCTGCGCGAATGCTGTTATTTCTCAAAGATAGTGATGACCAAGGGTTACTCGCGGGGTTTGGCGCGAAATGTGCAGAGTTTTCTTTGTTCAATATTTTCGCGTTTGCTCCGGTCCCCTCTGGAATCCGCCGCCTACCTCCTGTAACGACTCCTGGGACATGCCGAGTCTATACAGATCTTTGAGTGTGATCTGTGTATGGCGACTGATTACTGACCAGTGGCGTAGTGCCCGATTGCGCCGCATGTCCAGCACGTAACAGACTGCGCCCTTCTTTGCGCCTCAGCTGGGTGCTTGGGGCAAGCTATGACGGTAATATTTAAACTCAGCAAATCCATTGAGTTGCTCACGAACAGTTTCCCCAATGACCAAAATCACCGCACTACGTGTTGTTTTTGAGCGTCGTAGTAGAACAGGGGTGGTGAGACTCACCAGATAGCATTTATTTCCGGTTCTCAAGTCCCTTGACGGTCCATCTTGGCTTCCTCCACCCAAGGATGGGTATGTTCTCGACGGAGTCGGGGATGAAGGGGATTGCCGTACAGGTGACGGAGCCCGCCGCGCGGGAGCTGACGCAGCCTGCCGGACTGGTGGAGGCGGAGGTGATGGTTGAGCGTTGAAATTGAGAGGCTGGAAGACAACTCACTGTTCCCAAGATTAGGAGGGGGAGTCTGTGGCAGAGTGCTCGCAGAGGAAGACGGGGAAGCATTGGTCGGTGAGATGGAACTGGGAGAAGCAGGTGCAGCTGCGGCCCGGGAAAACGAGCTGGCGATGAGGGACGTGGGCATGGCTTGTGCGCTGTTAAACAATGATCAATAATACGAACGAATGACGGCAAGAAAGGGAAGAAGAGAGAGGGAAAAGAGGAAATACGTACGTAAACAGTGACCGCGGGAAGTCAAGTTGACGGTCAGAGGTTGCGGGGACAAGGACGGGCGGAGGTGTTGTAAGCGTATTTGAGGCATCGCTTGTACCAGTCACGCCAACAGGCAGCGTCGACGGGCTTGGGACGTTCGTGGTATGCCCGATCCACTGCTCAGCATCTTCAACTTGCGGTACTTGGGCATGCGGCGCCGGCGTCGCAACGTCCTCGTCAAAATCCTCCAGTGGGGCTCTAACATGCATGTCTTCCACGCCGGAATCTGCGTCTGCGTCTGCATCTCCCCCATCTACGGCGTGTCCGTCTGGCGCCTCTTCGATTACCTGCGGCTGGGGTTGCACATGCAGGATGGGCGGGATCGTGTCATCCAAGTCATTGAGCGGGGTGAGGACGCGCACGTCTTCCACGCGGGAGTCTGCGTCTGGATCTCCTCCCTTTTCAGCTTCTCCATCTTCAGTCACGTCCGAGGCCGAGTCCGCATCCGCAACACTTCCCTCTTCGGCGTCTCCATCCAACGCTTCCTCTTCGTCTCCCTGTGATGCTTGCGCTTGCGGAATGGGCGGGGACTCGTTGTCAATGTCGTCGAGTGGGGCGCGAAGGCGCACATCTTCCAGGTTCGAGTCCGGGTCTACGACTACGTCTGGACCTCGTCCCTTTTCGGCATCCCCGTCTGCCACTTCCGGTTCGTCTGCCTGCGCCTGCGGCGGGGGTACAGGGACCTGCGTCTCTGCACCGCGAGTCGTGGGCGTCGGGGTCTCTTCGTCCAAGTTGTCAAGCGGGACGCTGACGAGCACGTCTTCCACGCTCGAGTCCGCGGCTGCTTCTCCTCCCTCTTCAGCGTCTCCATCGTTGTTTCCATCGTCAATCACGTCTGACTCAAAGTCCGCATCTGCGTCGCCTCCCTCTTCAGCGTCTCCATCCGACGTTTCTTCGTCCCCCTTTGGTACTTCCGCTTGCGGAATGGGCGGAATATCGTCGTCCAAGTCGTCGAGCGGGGCGCGAATGCTCACGTCTTCCACGTCCGAGTCTACGACTGCATCAGCTCCCTCTCCTGCATCCTTGTCCAGCGCTTCTTGGTCGTCTACCTGCGCGTGAGGCGCGGGCGCAGGGAGCGACATCTCTGACGCATGCAGCACGGGCGTCAGAGTCTCCTCGTCCAGGTCATCGAGCGGTGCGCAGACGCGTACGTTTTCGACGGCCGAGTCTGTGTCGGAATTCTCTCCCTCTTCGGTGGCTCCGTCTGGCGCAACTTCTTCGTCCACCCGCCGCACCTGCGATTCCGAATCTGGCACTTCCGCTTGCTGCTGGGGCACATGGAGGTGCGGCACTTGCACCTGCGGC